>CM062267.1:12233954-12453954 GCA_031216635.1 Dissostichus eleginoides | reverse complement strand
TTCACAATTGGGTTTCAAACTGTGAGCAGGAAATACATCGAGAACACAACAGCTCTTCCTAACTTATCTGGCAGCCTGAGGTTCCCAGCTTTCATGTTTTTGTTAAGTTTTGAATCCTGAGTATGTAATTATAAATAGACTCAGTTGTTTTTTCCGAAGAGCTTTTTGAAGTATTTCCTCATCATTTATATGAAGTCAGCGTCACAGACAGCCGCCGTGCTGCAGCTCCACTCATCATTTAGGCTTCAAACACAAGAATAATCAGCTTTGAGAAGATGAGACACTCCCCGCTCCATCAGTTAAACGTTTTTCCAGTAAAAAGAGACACTAATGGGGCTTTCAATCACTTTTTATTGATTTTGCACGCCTTTTTGTTTTTGTTAATTACATAGCTAAGAGACTTGGTCAATAAAAACTGATAAAGCGTGGTTTGTGGCCCGGCTTGTTTTAAGGAGATGTCTGACTAAAAGCAGATTTATCCTGCTGTTTAAAACGCCCAATAAACTGTCTGACTGACTGAGAGAGAACAAGTGGATAGATTTCTCAAACCTGAAGCCATTACTGAGATTATGTCACAATTCTAAATCAAGTGGGATGAAACAACAGTACAACAATTTCGTTTTTGTTATTAGTCAACATGACTTATGACACACTCATGTAAGATTTGAAAATGGAAGAATAAGTCAGAATAATTTAATTTTGAGAGTTGTTTTGTTTTGTATGTATGTGTTGAATTGTGTGTCAGAGTATTCAACGGCTACTAACATGTTTGAATGGTTCTAATCAAGCCTTTGTATCACCTGATTAACACTTTGATTTATAATGGTTAATGTTGTTCCATTTATTATTTGTTCATTTATTATTTTGTCTATCAATCATTTCATTGATTTGTTCATTTCATTTGAATCAAAGCACTTGATATTAAGAACATCATGTTTTGTAGCACCTGGTTTTTACTGACAATACATTTGTCATAAAATATTTGAATTCATGCCTTTTTTTTCCCCATTTATTCTTTCACTTACCTTGCATCATGCTGCTTATCTCTAATGTCATCATCAATATCTAAATTGCTCTGAAAAGAATTAAAACACTTGAGACTGCAAAAACATTTAACAAGGTAAGAAAAAAGAAATGGAAGACAATATTAGCAAATATAAAATAAATCCGTCTGGCTTTTAAAATAAAAATCATTATCAAATGAAAGAAACTAAGGACATTTTGACTGGCATTAAGATCTTTTTGCATCAGGAAGAGATAGACCCAGGCTCTCGTGTTCCCAGTCATGTTGATTTATAGACACCAGCATTCAGGAAAGTACATCAGATATCACAACATCAATGAAAGTTAAAGGCAACGTGCCCAGAATGTCATTTAATGAATCAAAAGCATCTTTTCCGCTCTGGTCCATTATCACATTTCAACGCTGGTTTCATGATTGCTCAGCAGTATCAGGGCTCATGTCACCAGGTATCATGTACATTATGTGACCAAGCAGCTCTCATCCTTCACAGTCCAGTTCTGTGTCTCAGCACCTTGTAATGTGCAGAGTGGGGACTTCTTTCAAAACTGATGAATCAAACAATATTTAAAATGCACAGAGCATCCTTTCTGTAGACAGTTCTGAGTGCAAGTGGTCTGGACTCACCCTGTGGTCTCTGTGCAGCGCGAGCTGTTCGACATGGAGCCGTGGGAGAGGCCTCGAGAGGAGTTCAGGCTGCACAAGAAGCTGGGAGAGGGGCACTTTGGAGAGGTGTGGGAGGCTCTGTGGACCACTGAGAACAAGAAGGTGGCCATAAAGACGCTGAAACAAGGTAGGAAAGCAGGAATAAGGAAGCATGTGACTGACGATCATTTTAGTCAGTCAACTTTATTGTTAATCTTTCAGTTTGTGTGTACAGGGAGATCGAAATACCGTTTCCCACAATCCCAAATACAAAATCAAATATGTATACAAATATGTATATACCTATACATATCTCTGATGATTGAAGACCATTTTAACTGCTTTGCAATTGTTTTATGAGGAAGATGATGCCGATTGTTTTGAACATTTTGAAAACAGCATTACTTAATCTGTCTGCCATCCTGCAATCTTCCTTTATGCATCAAACCTTACACAAAGTAACACCTGCCACCTGTAGATCAGTGGAAAACCCTGGGCAGAAATGTGTACAACAATGTGTGCAGTTAAAAACAAAAGGGGAACAGAATCATAACAAATCGGCTCGATAAGTAGAGGTAAAAAACGTACAGGGTACTACTTGCAGATGGCAGCCATTAAAGAGTTATTAAACACCTCCTGAAAAGTGTGTGTTTGCTGGCCTCCTGTTTACCCACTTCTGAACACTCCCACCTTCAAAAAGGAAATTGATACTGAAAACGAAGAATGGTTTCTGTCCTTTCTTTCAATCCTTAACACCTTGCCTAACTGTACCAGAGAGGGCAGTGAAACACCAGCTTTTCCTCCTGGTGTTGGGTTACTCTATAACGCTGTGTCGGGCTGGAAAAATAACAAAACACATTGGACCTTTATTTGATCGTTTGTGGGCTTTATGTGAGCATTAGTCCCTTTTCTGTCTTGAATAACAGAGGAATTAGCGCAATGCAACACAATCATTCTACCTGATTGGTCATCTATGGCAATTGTATATTGGTAGGCTAGAGCTAAATATAGCCAGATGAAGCGATAAACAGGATGTACACAAACGTGTGACAGAGAGCAATGATAACAAATGGCAGAAAGAGATATTGAGAGGTAAAGGTTACTTAAAGACTCGGAGTAAAAGAAAAGCTGCTTAAAATAGTTTTTGTAGGAATAATAAAAGGTTAGTTGGAGATCATAAAAACATTTGAAAACTGAAATGAGTCAATCATGGACACCAGTTAACAAAATGACAACCTAGATAACCATATAAAGTATACATTTACCAATAATTGTGTTTCCCCTCCTCCAGAGGACACGAAGCAGGACGAGTTTGTGAAGGAGGTCCAGGCGCTGAAGAGCCTGCACCACCCGAAGCTGATCCAGCTGCTGGCCATGTGCTCCAGAGGAGAGCCCGTCTACATCGTGACCGAGCTCATGAACAAGGGGAGCCTCAAGTCCTACCTGGCCTGTAAGTCACACAAACAAACAAACAAACAAACAAACAAACAAACAAACAAACAAACATCCAGTGCTGACAGAAGTAATCCAATCTTTTACTTAAGGAAAAGTACTCATACCACAGTGTAGTAATATACTGTAGAATGGAAAAGTCATGTGTTCAAAATATGTCCAAGTATTGGGATCAAAATGTACTTAAAATACCAAAAGAGTAAAGTACTTTTTCAGAATATATATATTTATTATATAATCGAGGATAATTATGAATGCTTCAATGTTGCAGCTGTTGCAAGACAAGTCATTTAGATACTGCTTAGTAAGTACATCTAAAATAATACAAATGTTTTGTAATGGTTCATAATTCCTTAGTTGATTTGTAGTTTTTATTCATGAACAAATTTTCCAAGAAACTAAAGCTGTCATATAAATATAGTCTAGTAAAAATATGTTTTGCTCTAAGATGAAGAGAGAAGTTTAAAGTAGCTAAAGATTTAAGTAATTGAGTACAATTCTGAGGTACTAAGTAGAATACAAGAGTGAATGCACTTAGTTTCCACCATGAAAAATATCCACACCCATACCTGAGCCTCGATCTGATGAGAAAGATTTTCCAGTAATGTTGAGATTGCTTTATTTCCTGTTTCTAACACAGGCCACACAACTGCTCCCTAAGAGAGGAGACTCCACAGCTGCTTTATTACGTAAAGAGGTTTAAATGGGAAGCTAATTTACCAGAAATCTTTTCCTGGGTTTGACAATTTCAGCCCTTACCTCAGACATTTTTTGAAATGCTCTCTGAAGCGGTATTTAGGCCAAGTGACGGATAAATCTCTCCCCTTGAATCCAAAGAAAATGGACTTCTAATCTGTCGGCTGGCAGCTCCGCTCAGCAGAAATATTGTTCTGACGTTTTACAAAAGGCTTTAATCACAGGGAGTCTTACTGAGCAAAGTGTGAGCGGTTTGACTCAGATATCACTCATTCCAGTTGTATTCTTCAGGCTGAGTGTCATGGCTGCTGCAGTAATACTTTATGCTTCTATAAAACCTGCCACACAACAATAGAAGAGAAATTCTTCATTCAAAATCTAGTACAATGTGTTTAACATGCTGCAGTAAAGTCGTTACTCTGCAGTAAAACAGCAGTTTGTCAGTAATCACATTTCCTCCCAATTCATGCAAAAGGGGATCTTCCATCATTACGTGTGTAAACCGCAACGAACAGTTGCAAATCACATCCTTTGGTAAACAGTTTAGCGCTGCAGCGGATCATTGCCAACAGGAGCAGAACTAAGTAATGTGTTCCTCTTTTGCTTCTCTGCACAGCCGCACACATCAAAGCGTTACGAGTCATTTACAGCCATTGACTTTTGGAGCATGTCCTGTGTTAATCCAAGAGGAAAATATGAGGCACTCATTCACAGCACATTTGCTTACATCTAGCCTCTGTACTTATCAAGTTAAATGTAATCATACAAAACAACGTGTGTGTGTGTGTGTGTGTGTGTGTGTGTGTGTGTGTGTGTGTGTGTGTGTGTGTGTGTGTGTGTGTGTGTGTGTGTGTGTGTGTGTGTGTGTGTGGTGTGTGTGTGTGTGTGTGTGTGTGTGTGTTGTGTGTGTGTGTGTGTGTGTGTGTGTGTGTGTGTGTGTGTGTGTGTGTGTGTGTGTGTGTGTGTGTGTGTGTGTGTGTGTGTGTGTGTGTGTGTGTCTTTAAGCTTGATCACCACACATTCAAACCGAGAAACCAAGTTTGATTGTGTTTATCCCAATAACATCACGTTGAATAGGGCAATGCCAATAAAGTCCTTATTCTACAGCCATAGTGCAATAATGTACTTTATAATGATACGTTAAAGCAAATGTAGTCCAAAAAAAGTTGAGGACTATGAAATCGAGTTCAATAGGGAAAAAATATATGATCTATGATGATATATGATCATTTTACTGCCATTTCATTGTCAATCCATCCTGTTCACCAGTTCAGCTGACTGTGTGTGTGTGTGTGTAGCTGCTGAAGGCCAGGTGCTGACATCAGCTCACCTGATCTACATGGGCAGTCAGATCGCAGAGGGCATGGCGTACCTGGAGGACAGGAACATCGTCCACAGAGACCTCGCTGCCAGAAACGTCCTGGTGGGAGACGACCTGGTCTGCAAGGTGGCCGACTTCGGACTGGCTCGGATCATTAAGGTGAGCAGGGAGTGTGTGTGTGTGTGTGACATTAAGAGAGGAAGAGAGAGCATGAACACATAGTATGATAGAAATAGGTTATCTGGTTGTTTCAATGGTCAAGAACGGTTTCTTATTTTAGAATAACGCTAATTCTTTATCCGTGTTCCTTTTTTAAATATGTATAATGTGCTTTGTCGTTTCCGCACAAACTCATTTATACTTCATGCAAAACTCCTTCCTCCTTCCATCTGTCCAGTATAATGAAACAGCACTCAAGTCTGCATAATTCACCCTGTGTCTGTGTAATAATAAGACGAAGATGTTTTATTCATACAGAGCTTCGCAAGACATGGAAATACTTCAAATCAGCGAAGAAATAACTTTTTAGAGCAAAAATATAACATTATTTCCCTTCCCTTAACAAGCGGTGTTAATGTCGGTGCCACTCTCATTTTTCCTTAAACGACACAGAACACAAGGCATTTGTTTCCAAAAATAATGATAACATATTTTATGTTTGTTGATTTTTATGTTAACAAGAAGATCGATGTACTTGTTCATATTTTGTTAGCAACATGGCTTCTGCTAGCAGCTGGCTAATGTTACCGTACAAAACAAGAAAGAACGGAAATAATCCCAAAGAACAAGAAACCCTGATCTCAGTGCTATGGTAAAGAGTAAGACACCCTGTAGAATCATTAGACAGGTTTTGTTACTTTATGATCTAGTTAAGAGGGACATATTTGTGTATTATTATTATTATTATTATTATTATTATTATTATTACTCTCAATCTTCCTATTTTGCCTCGTTCATCAGTGTGGATGATTTTGCCGGGTAGAGGTTTTGAGTTAACATTACTTGGGTTGTTTGGAAACATAGGGACTTTACAGATGTTTTGAAATGTGAATTATTCAACCAACATGTTACACAAAGGCAATGCATCAATTATGCAAGTAAGAAGTTTGTCCTCAGATGATTGATGGTCTCCTGTTTTTCAGTCAAGTCAAACCACTGTTGGGGCTTCATGGGGAATGAAGAAAGTCTAGAATTACAAAAACAGAAATGGCTCTACGGTGCGGATTCAAAGTCCAAGTTCATATATTCTGTAAACCTTTCACTGTGTCTTCCTCTCTATAGGACAGTGTGTATACAGCCAGTCGAAACACAAAGATCCCGGTGAGGTGGACGGCTCCTGAAGCGGCAATTTACCAACGGTTCTCTGTAAAATCAGATGTCTGGTCGTTCGGGGTGCTGCTGTACGAGATGCTGTCCCGCGGCAAGATGCCCTATGAAGGTATACTGAAGTGTACAGTCTTATTATTTTATGGAGAACATCAGCTATTTAATTACTTTCCCACTGGTTAATAAACAGGTTAACACACTGGTTTAGTTTAGTTTAGTTTATTTATTTCTAGTGTCGTGGACAGTCCCCATCGATGAACTGTCACAAAAACAGTAAATGGAGCAGCTTTAGCCGACATGGCTAATTTCCAGCTGTTGTCCCCGGCCAGATGGTAATAGACACCCTTAAAATCACAATATATCAACAGCATTAGTTATAAAAAAGGATGAAATAAAATAAAAAGGATGAAAGACAAGTAGATACAGGCGAAAGGATAAAAGAGAACAATAAATAACACACGTTACTACATACAGTACATGTCACATATAGCACACTCACATAACAGAAACGAGGGGCAACATCCATGATCACAACATGTAACACAACATGTAACACAACATGTAACACTCACGCCATACTCAACACAGAGTAGTGCGTGCAGGTGTAGTTCTCAGTGAGCCATGTTTTTAAGTGAGCTGTGAAGGTGGTTTAAAGTATACCCAACTTCCTGTTATACAATGGGTGATAGTGAGTGTGCACTGTATTGTTTCTAATGGTGGTTACACCCTTCCCAGTATTACTCTGTCAAGTTAATACAATGGAATAATGTCATTGGATAACGTTATCCAGAAAGCTGATCAACTGTTGATTTTTCTGTATCTTACTCATTGTCAACAAATCATATGAAAAAAAGGTAGACATAAGAGTGATTGTGCTTGGGCTGAAAAACACAGACAACATTGTTTAGACAAATTGAAAGGTGTTGGGAGAAGATATAACATTGTTCTAAACCGCTAAATACCATGCACAATTAAACCATTTTATTTTACGAAAGGGTTTAAACATTACCCTAAAAAGAGCTTTCCTATTTTTGGTATATAAAATAACCCCAAGACTATATACTATATAGTCTTGGGGTTATTTTATAATGGCCACACTCTTACTGGGTGACTTGTTCCTGAATCATCACACACACACACACACACACACACACACACACACACACACACACACACACACACACACACATATGTGTGTTATTTTGACTCAGTCCCACATGTCCTGCTGTCACAAGAAGAGAACCACACGCCGATTAATCCTCAGCTGAAAATAGTCTACAACAAATGCACCATTTCCTCCTGTTTGATAAAGACTACAGTGTTCAGCTATTTTAGGAAATAACTGATACTTTAATTTAATAGCGTTAGGGCTAAGTACCACAAACAGGAAGTCAGAAAATTACTCATACTCTTTTATCCAAAGCGACTTACATACATTCAGTACTGTGGACAATCCCCACAGGAGCAATTTGGGGTGAAGTGTCTCAGGGACACAGCGACATGCTGACTGCAGTGTGGTTTGAACCTGTGACCCCCTGATCCCAACACCAAGGCTCTATCCACTGCGCCACATGCCTCCCATATGTTGCAAATATATAAATTGAGTAACACAAGTCTTATTATATAAAAGCGAGTTTTATCATAACATGTACTTTCAAGATACCTTGATTGAAAACGTTTAATGTTGACTTTACCTTTCATAGTTGAGCTGTTGCAGCAATTTGTAATGTTTCCTAGTAGTGGTGAAATATCCCTGCCTGCAAAAGAAAAATCATGCTTTTTATATTCCACCCATTAGGAAAAAACAACAAGGAAGTATTGGATCTGCTGTCATCTGGGTTTCGGTTGCCCTGTCCCAGCCGCTGTCCGCAGAATATTTACAGAATAATGATGGACTGCTGGGGCGCAGAGCCCTCCAAGAGACCCTCGTTCCACGCCCTGCACAGCCAGCTGGACTCCATATACGCCAGGATATACTTCAAGACTATAGAGGTGTAGAAGAAGTGAAACATGGAGGAAGAAGGGGACAGCAGGAGCAGATCTGCAACGGACTATCAACTGATGGATGGACTGCAAATATGCAGAGAGAAAGAAAACGGGGATGCATGCAACGTCTTCCACTACTGGGTAATTGTACTTTAAAAACACCACGGTGTGAGAAGACCGAGGGAAGAGCATCAGAGCTGGACATTTGGAGAAGATGCTCGCCAAATCAAGGAAGGAAATTAGGAATACCTAAGATCTTAGAAAGCAAGGCAGATAATCGAAAGACTATCACCTTAGAAAGGTTTGTATACACTCCTACTCCTAAAAACAATTGAACACTTAAACCCTCGGCACATTCACAGAACCAACTGTTTTTAATTTTATACCCGTTTTGTGTTTTATAAATGATATTTTATTACTTCTGGATGTGCCATGTTTGTGAATGCACACATTTTGAAATGTTATGAAATCACAGGTAAGGACTTTATTTAATCACCTGCCTTTGGACTGCAAAGCTAAAATGGAGGTTATGTGCAATAGTTAAGAGGTTTTCGGGTTTTTAGCCACGCTAGCGGCCCTGTGCTAGAGATTTTTTGACATTTAACTGATGCCATGATATTTTGTTAAGACCTTTGTGATCCTCAGAGGATGAAACTAACTTTGATGACTTTATCTAGCATCAGCAACAAATAACAATTTTCTTTTTACAACACTATGAACAGACTCCCTCCAGCTTCAGCTGTACTTAAACATTAAAGGACTCTCTAAATAATAAACCAATACTCTATCATGGTACTTTAATGCTTAGAATAAAAAGATGGATGCATGTTAACTTGTTAGCTTGACAGATAACATTCATGCTAAACTCCGTAGCATACTCAACTGGATAAATATAGAAAACGTATTAACGCCTGTCAGAATTAAACTCAAACCAATGAGCCAAAGTACAGTTCTTTGAGTCTGAGATGTCTTGAAATGGTCACTATTCAGAGTTTAACCGTTTATATTTGTGTGACAAAATAGCTCAGGGAGAATTTTTTTAACACCATTAGACTTTAATGATCCAAATCAACTTCCTCTCCATCAGCTTCATGGGTCCTCTAGCGTGGCTGGATGTTGTTTGTCTTGTTTTTAACCACAAAAATAAAGTATTTGAATCTGCCAACCTTCTGTTACAGGAATTTGAGAAGGTTTTGGCTACATGTTACACCTGGATAAATGTTTTTCTTGAATAATATGGGGAATTGTTTTTATCTTTCAAAGTTTTGGGGTCTGACCCGGTGCTTTAACGGTCAGTGGGCCATAGAGCCATGTGTACAGGTTTTAAGTTATTAAACTTTGAAGAGGTCCACTGTAATGGCCGGTAACAACTCGAGTGCCTATGTTTACACCACACACTGTCCACACACTACACTTCAAACTGGACTGTAAAAACAACAAATATGGAATAATGTATGAGGCTTAAAGACCTGCATAGTGAATTAACAATATCCAAAGGGGAATTGAGACAAATGCAACTTTTGTCTTTTATGCATGAAAATAATCAACAAAGACGTTCAGGAAACTTTAGCATAATCATCAAATCACAAGATGGAGTTGTGTGTTTAAGGCTGAATGCCATTGGGTACCAAACACTAGTAGTACAAAGAATAAAATATTTTAAGTATTGTTTGAAATGTGCCTGAGCTTTTTAATCACAACTTCCACTGTATTTTAACTGCAAACAAAGAAATACAACTTTTTTTTTTTCCGAAATACAAATGGGGGGGGGAAAAGGAAGATGAAGCTACAACTCCAAAGAAGAATATGAGTTTACTGAGAAAAAACCAGAAAGGATCTATTCTAATCTATTTTGCAGGTTTCATCACTCACACTTTTAAGCACCCTGTAAGATTTTACATTGATTTCTTATAAACTTAACAGCCATGGCTTTTTATTTAAGCCAACACAGACATTAGTCAAATGTGCGTCTCTTTTTCAGTGTAGGTGCTTCCAGTCTTCCAAAAAAGTACCCAATGAATGCCAGGATTTTAAGCAGAAATTATAAAGTGTCTTACTATGTTTATCTCTAAAGAAATTGCATTTGGATAAAAAAAAAAAGACCACATCATCCCTCTAAGAGTACATGTATATCAGCCTCTGAATACATTACAACTAATCATCTTCGTCAACCGTTTTACTGTGAAGTATCAAGTACAGTAATGGTCATCATATTCAATATTTTAATTCCGCTTTTAACAATCACTATGTATATTTTTTTAAGACACACAATGCATATCAGTAATGTTACATTCATGTGAAATATGTAGTTTACAATTGAAGTTCGTTAAATTAAATTATCCTCCAACTCAAGCAAATGGTAAGAAGAGAAAAAACATGTGGCCCTGTTGAAAGGTCCTCAAACAAAAGGTCTGAATCACAGCTAGATAAAGTCTGCTACAAGATGCAAAAACTGCGGCTTGTACAAAAAAAATAATGTGGTTCAGTCCCGGCAAAGTTCAAAAGAGAACCTTTAACCTCAAATCATATTACTGTGGGTAAGATATCTTGGCAGCAGATACAATTAGGAGTAAAAGAATGCACAATAAAAAAGTTGTGCCGTGTATTCAAGGAATGTCTTTGTCATTTTTAGTTTCTTCAAGTTGTTTTCGCTGACATTGTTCTGATCCGGCCAAGCAAGATTAATAAAATAACTGAAAGGGGTTTGAATAAACTGCTTCAGAGATACTAGGAGTGAGAGACCATTTTTATGACATTTTCTCTGAACTCACAGAAAAAAACCTTTCTGACTGGGAGGAGCTATGTGAAAAGATGAAGTAGGCCTATGTTACTGAGGGCAAAGTATGAAAGTAATTGTGCAATTTAAAGGTGGGGTAGGTAAGTTTGAGAAACCGGCTCGAGATACACTTTTTGTTATATTCCATGGAATGCTCTTAACATCCCGATAGCAATGAATATCTTAAGTGATTTGACAAAAAATCCATAAAAAAATGTCATCTGTGGAAGCCGTAGTACTGTAAAAAGCACGACCAATCATTTTAGCCGGCCCGGCTAAAATAACTGGATGGCCTACCTGCCTGTCAGCCTTCCATCTGTGCACAAACTTATCTCGTGCCCTCATTGGTCATGTGCGCGTTCATGTGTGTTGGAGGAGGGGCTCTGTAAGGAAGTAGCAGATTTCTTCCGGCTGTGTATTTTCAAATTCTAGCGCACTCGAGCTGGTTTCTCCAAAATTACCTACCCAACCTTTAAAAGCTGGAATTTCTGCGTCACTATAGTACAGGGGTGCCCCAACTTTTTCAGCTTGGGAGCTACTTTTAAAATGACCACGCCCAAATGATCTACCTACAGGGCCGCCCCTGCCCAATCTGTGTCGTGAGCGGGGGGGGGGGGTGCTAGTGGACTACACGGCGGATAAACTGTGGCGCGTTTACACTAACGGCCCGTCCACACAGCGGCGTGCGTTGAAGCTTGCTGGCGGGGGGGGCTGAAACTCGACCAACAACCAATCACATGAATCTCCCGCCCCGGACACACAAGCACGCGGTTTGATTGGCTAGAGCTTGTACTGGCATATGCTTCGATTGGCTGACGCTTCCGCCGAAGCTTCGAATGTTGAACATTGCTCAACTTTTGCAGAGAGCAACGCGAGCAAAGCTACGCTTCGCTCCCACAATGCAGTTCGGCGAAGCGTGACGTCACCCCATTCAAAGTGACTGGGCAGAAGCGTTGAAGCTTCAACGCACGCCGCTGTGTGGACGGGCCGTAATTGCGCCGCATAAGCGGATAATAATGTGCCGCATTTGTGCTTCAGATGAGGAGGTGAGGCCCCCTCATAACTGCATGAACCCGTATGGCACAATACAACTCATACTGGCTTACCTGTACTTCAATCAAGTGGCAAATGCCATAGTAAGGATGGATGATAGGCTAACTTTCTTCTTTTTTTTAAAATGCCATGCGATCTACCCACACTACCCTTGCGATCGACCGGTCGATCGCGATCGACGTATTGGGCACCCCTGCTATAGTAGCTTTGGCTCCACATTGAGGTGATCTCAGACAGAAAGATTCCCAGCTTGCGTTATTTGCACAAACCAGTGATTTGCATTTGTAGCTATACAAGTAAAAAATTCATGCGTTCAAACTTTAAGTTGGAGTAGCCTACATCAAGTTTATTCTAATGATGTTACTTTTGTACTTTTACTTAAAGTGCTCACCAAGCAGAATGGCCTATTGTATAATAAATAAAGATTGACATTTGGTTAAAATAATCAGCAGCATGAGTAATTCGAATGAATGCATCAATAATCATAATAAAGTAATTCAATATACATTATTTTGAAGTGGGTCATTAATTATTAAAAGTACTAATTATTATTAAACTACTTTTATTTTGGACTTTTATAAGTATTTTGAATTAAATTAAAGTATGACATCGGATTACCTTTTTCCACCACTGGTTGTAAACAATCAGAACTAAGTCTACCAGTATATCTGACATTAGCCAGTGTGAGGTTTTGACGCCTGTGTCTTTTATAGGAGGAGTTCTCGTGTTTTTATTATTGCCTGGCATAAGGAAGTAGCGTTCAGTGCAGAATCAGTCTCAGAGGATAAGCCCACAGGCAGCGATTTTGCTCTACCTGTCCAACAGGTGAGGCCAGCTCACGCGCAGCAGAGGGAGAAGGCTCCAAAACCGAGCGGGGAGGCCACTCTAGGAGGGGGTGCGGGAGCATTCATGGTCATCTATGGGTGAGTGTCTACGGAAAGCTTGCCCATGTCTGGAAACACTATGGCAGAGGATTTTCAGCGACAAGAAGCCTCCTCCTGGAGCAGAAGGAGGAGGAGGAGGGAGTAGCAGTATGGACGGTACCGGAGGGGTGAGGGGCAGCAGCAGTGACGGTACCGGAGGTCGAGCCCACCGAGCCCGGCCCCGCAGGAGAAGGGGTCTGAGAGCGGCTCCATGTTCCGGGCGCTGTGGTCGTTTGAGTCTCGGCACCCGGACGAGCTGTCCTTCCAGGAGGGGGATCTGTTCAGCGTCATCAGCCGCACGGGGGACTGGTGGACCGCGCGCAGGATCGACAAGAACGGGCGCGTGCTCGACACCGGGGTCGTGCCTAAAAACTACCTGGACCGGGCCGAGTCTCTGCAAACGCAACCGTGAGTGGTGGTGGCAAAATACAGAAACGGACCATAAACTATGTATCTAGTTCATTTGAATACACATAAATAAACTGGGTCATTTGCAACCATAACACATTCAGATTTTACAGACTGTTGCCTAATTTGCGATTCAGTTGACCCATATAAAAGGGAGCCATATCCTTAACAATCATATTATTACAAAATTCTGGATCAAAAGTTCTGAGTTTTGAGGTGCTAACAAGTTATTAACACGCTGCACAAGGTGCTGACAAGTAAATCACAAGATGCACATCGTACAAATGCATCAAGTTCTTGACACCATCAGCATACTGCACTGATAAAATAATCTGACCTATAGTATAGCACAAATACATCTGTGATATAAACAATACCAAATAGAGTTCAGAGTATCTTTACATGACTCTAGTTTTTAATGTAGTTCTCTACAAGATGTACAGGTGTGAATCATAGCCCTGCCCCTTTATAAACCAATCAATAATAAATGATTGAGCATTTTCTTAATAGATACTGAAGGTATTATCAATTATTACATTATCAAGTGAGTGTGGCTTCAATCTTCTCTACACTTTCATGTTATGGCTTAAAATCACTGCAAAATACTCTTGCTTGATCTTGATCATAAAATGAGGTTGACTTTACTTGCACATAGATTTGTTTACCTCCTAAAATGTAAATCTACATCATGGGACCTGAACATGAGGCTTTCGAGTCTTTGGAGTTACTGCAGAGAGGCGAGCTAAATAATTTTTGGAATTTATTTTGTATTCCTTTGTAATATTTGATATTAAATACATTACAGTTACTTGAATCCAACATATTATTAAGAAAGGTACTTTGGGCTATTAGAGGTGCAGTTATGACGCAGTCACAATGACGATAATCTAACTGTTGAGCAATAACGTGAGCTATAACCTGTTCTAAATCATTTTGTGGCACCTATCACAAGGGGACAACTATTTTTTTTAATAAGGTTTTGAATGCACCATGAAAACGTACATTTTTACATGGCATTTTAGTTACCACCTTTATTATAATTTAAATGTATTAAAATGCTTCTTGTTTATTCACAGAAGATATGTTAAAAGAGTGAAAGCCTCATTAAACTTCATTCACAAAAAATGAACCTAATAGTTTGTCATCACAATTCCTATTTTTAGTTTGGCGGAAATGATTCAAATCGGCTACTTTTCCATAATCATGCCATCATGAACACCAAGTGAGCTTGTATACAATGACAACTTAATATAAGGGGTATCAGGAGAAGTTTCTCCATGTTATTATTGTTCTGACTCTTCTGCATCACATACCCCTGTACCCTGTGTTGTGAGTCACACTGTGAGCATGTCAATAACACCTTTCATAATGTCAGTGTCTCTAAGCAGTGAAGCCTCACCACTTCTTGTTTTGTCTCTATCTCTCTGTTTATTGCTTTAACATGGAAGTGTGTACTTTGAGTTTTGTGTACTTTGAGTTTTGAGTACTTTGAGTTTTTCCCACATGTCCACAGCTGCTGTGGTCTTAAACTAAATTACAGAGTTGCTGGTTTTAATATGTTTAAAACTGTGATTATGTATTTATTATCATTTAATGTTGAATTTATTTCATTTTTAAATCTCTTTTTACTTGTATGGATGGACATGCAACCATTATTTTATTTATGATAATCAAAGAGTTACAATTTGAAACCAGATGACCACTTCCTATTTTTGACTTTTATTCATGGATTTCTGTCACGATCCAGGTGGTTTTTTGGGACAATGAACCGCATTGAGGCTCAGAGCCACCTGATGGGAATAGGAAATGACTCGGGAGCTTTCCTCATCCGGCACAGCGAGAAAGACCACGTGGGATACGTTCTGTCAGGTGAGACAAGAAGGAGAGTGGTGAAATTGGAACGAGATGCGTGTCGTGTCACTAGGTCTAGGCAATATAGCAACATTATATATATATGGATATCGTGATATGAGACAAGATATCATGGTAGATTGTGGATATTGTAATATAAGTGTTGTGTTTTCTTGGTTTTTAAAGGCTGATCATATCAACATTACTAATGTTTTGTTTTCCAAAATGGTATTGTGTTAATATTTAATGGAAGTGCCAATAGTCAACCCCAAAATGTTGTTATAATATTGATAGAGGTAATGTGTTAAAGGTCCCATGTCATGGCCATTTCTACTGATCATAATTCCATTGTTGAGGTCTACTAGAATAGATTTATATTGTGCAATTTTCCAAAATCACATTGGTTTCTCATACAGCATCTCTGTATAGTATGTGTATTCACTCTCTGTCCTAAACGGCTTGTTGGAGCTCCTGCCCCCCCTCCCTGTGAGCCCACTGTGCTGCTGAGGTGGCTGCAGCACCCCCCATCTGCGAGGCTCCACTAGCACCCGCACCCCCCCCCCCCCTTTTGCCGCTGAGAGAGTGTGTGTGTGTGAGGAGCTCCACGGATTGGTCCATTTGGGTATGGGCACGTACCCAGGAAGAAAACAATGGAAAAAGAGAAATCTCCAACGAGGCATTCTGGGGCAGCATAGACAGGTCTTTTCTGAGTTTTACTCGCTACAGGGTGTACTTTGAGGGTGTGTGACTTTGCAGACCGTTTACATGCATAAAAACCTTCATAACACACAAGGGGGCGGGTAATAACCAGAAAAGCATGACATGCGACCTTTAAGATCGAGTGAGGAAGGAGGGAGTTTCGCTTCAGTTTAGAAAAACGAGAATGAGATAAAAACTGCTTTTGTGCAATATCACTTACTATTTAATATTGTTACTGGCATCTTGTTCACTTACTTTATTTTGCTGCTACTTATTTTATTATAATACAAGTGTGATTGCCTTTATGATTTAATATCATATTATTATTATTTTATTTTTGTCTTTCATCTTCACTGTCACTTTGCTGTTGGATTGCTGTAAAGATTCTGAAATGTGTAAAATATAATGATAGCAGTCTGCCTTAGGATGTGGTAGTTTGTGAAGGAAAGAACTAGCAACCTAAGATAAGAGTTTTACACATACTCAATCAAATACTGTCTAATTCATGTGTATAGATAAATAAATACATCTTCCGGAAAAATTGCACGTGACACTAGCAGCACATGAATGAAAAACTCTAATCTCAAGTGCACCAGTATGCCCTTTTACACAAACACCCATACAATTATGTAAAATAAATGTGAACCCTGCCAGAATTGACAAAGCTCAGTCACACTATACCTCTGACTGTATTTTCTACCTTCCTGCTAAATGCCGTCTGTATATTACCGTCACTGATGCCCTTTCAAAGAGCAACAGCACAACCGTAACCACAGAAAATGTCAGTATTTATTTTTTTCCTTAATATCATGCAGGGTACTAATTCGTACCTTTCAACATGACCTACAATTCTTTCTACCAGAGCCACAACAGCCAAACCTGTAACACACAACTCGGAATGAAACTGCAATACAATATCAGCTTGCTTTCTATTTTACATTTCTTTGAAATCTTTTGCAGAAACTCTGTTTTTGTACCTGTTATGAAGCATTTCAACATGTTTATATGCCCTGACCAATCATTGAAAATCTAAAATAGTTCCCAGGATGTTCTGTGATACATGTTTGTGAGAATGTGAGACATCTCAGATGCTGTTTTGGTGCATTTTTTTTAAGCAGCTTAGTACTCATAGGTCTATTAACCAATATTAAGATAAATCCAAGTGAGAAAAATGTAAGCGAGCCTAAGGTCTTTGTGTTGTACTAATGACCTCTGCTTTTCTCTGACTGTCTGTATGTTTGTGAATCTTTCTGCAGTGAAGGCGAGCGTTCGGGTGAAGCATTTCAAGGTGCACACAGCAAATGAGACTAATTTCTACATAGAGCACAACCTCCAGGTCACCTCCCTGATCGACTTGGTGGAGCACTACTGTGCCAACGACCTGAACAACACCGGCAAGCTGGGAAACCCCTGCAAGAGGGTAGGAGGCTATTCTCTCTATCTTTATTGTTCCTTTTTTCTTCTGCATATGAGAAATCAAGAAGTGTGGACACAGTTCAAACTTAAGTACAGCTGTTGTACTTCTTTTTTGGTGGAGGTGTGTTATGTTGTTGCAATCGAGCCTCAATGCGAAATTCACAAGAGGAAATCATGCAACAAATATGCAGAAGTTGGCAGGAAGCCAACTATAATGCTAAAAATAAAAATGCAACACTAAGTCCCAGAGACATGTCAAACTCAATGCTATGATGTAGAAATACGCTGTTATAAGGAAGTAAAAGAACAAACATATAAGCATCAAAATACAACTAAATTAACAAAAGGCAAAGTACTCATGACAAATGCAACATTTTTTTAATGTAATGAGTAAAGGGTATAAGTAGCAGTGAATGGAAATACCCATAATAAAGAGGACCTCGAAGTATAATGCTTTAGTTAATAACTGACGACCCCTCAGCAGGAATTTTCAAATCGATTAAAGCTCTATAGAAATCTTAGTGATGGATATTCTCAGCACAGAATCACTCTTTGTTTACATTCATAATGTAAAAATAAAGACCTGTCCTGTTTTAAAACAGACTTGGAAAAATAGACCTATCCTGCCATGAAGGTGCATTGTTAACACATTTTGTAGCAGAAGCTATGAGTCGGAGGATTTACTTGTTGCTTTTGTCTAAAATGATAATAAACTAAATAAATGTTGGTTTCGGACGGCAAGTTAAACAAAATAAGACATCGGATAACTTAACAGAAATTATAGGATCATATTTCACTATTTTATGACATTTTAAAGACTAAACAATTAGTACAGAAAGTGATTGTCCAAAAAGAAAACACAATTGCAGCTCCAAACGTTAGAGATATACATATTTCACATTTCCATGCAGTGATTCTGAAATTGAATGATTGATTGAAACAGATCTAATTACATACTTTAAACCTTAGCTTTCATGCATTGTCTAGCATTCATAATCTGTATTTATGTCCCTTTATGACCAACAATTGCGTGCACGTGTGTTTCCCTCATCAGAAAAAGCCTCCTACCACGGATCTGAGTCACTTTACGGTGGACGAGTGGGAGCTCCCGAAAGACGAGTTCACGCTGTTGGAGGAGCTGGGCAGCGGATACTTCGCTGACGTCTACCGGGGGCGCTGGAAAAACCACATCAATGTCGCCATCAAGATCCTCAAAAGCGGTATTTGTTCCTCTCTCTTAAAGCTCGATTTAATATATTTATGAACATTGAGTTGGAGTTGTTTAGGTTCTAAGCTCTTCAAAAACCAACAGAACGGCTTGAAAATGTTTTAAATACAGAAATGTTTATTTGAGCTCCTTTTACATGCAATATTTTGCTAATCTACTGTAGGCTGAGAAAAAAGGGAAACTGTCTAAAAATGGGTTAGAAAGAATCAGATATATGGTGAAAGCACTTTAATGTGACTGTTCACAATTAAATAGTTTGTTGACCCTGTCATTATTCATTTTTATAGTTATTTAAATGTTTTGATACATTCAGATGTTATGGGTATGTAAAGGCTTAATCCTAAAGAAAGAATTAGAGGCTTTAAAGAAATACGGACACAATACATTTGACTTCTTTAAATTCTCTTGAATCAAAGTAATCTGAGTAAATCGGAACAATAAGTCACATTGATGATTCATTGATGATTCATTTCAGTAACTTTGACACAAAAGTGGCATTTCCTCGTGGTTTCTAGCTTCTCAAATGTGAAATTATTTTGCTTTTCCTTATAAAATTAAAATATGCAAAGTAAAGATATCAAATAAAATGTAGTACAATATTTCCCTCTTGAGTGAAATGGACTAGAAGTATAAAAGAGCAGAACATTTGAAAAAATCCTCCTCAAGATTGAACCTAAATATAGTTCTTGAGTAAATACACAGCTTTTGTTTTTTTAACAGTGTTGTGCAAAAATAATAAGTATGCATTGTGGATAACATGTTGGACCACATTGGAGAGAAACTGGGATAGACATAAGAAGTATGTAGTTAGATCTTCACGGTAATCCTCAGACGCCTCTCAGCTGTAAATTGTAACTGGCTCTTCAAGCTAAAGTGACACTCTGATTTACTGAACATATAGCTTCCGAGATCGGACGAGATCGGGCGTGATCGGGCGTGATCAGGGTGGTATGGCCGTAAGCAAAGAGCTGCTTTGTTGTGCAACGATGAGTAACATTGTTTCCTGGTTGAGTAGAATTTCATCATCTTTTGGCTCAAAGTATGTACCAACGTATCACTATTGTTTAAATAGTCACAATATACGTCATTGTAACAAACACCTGTAGAAAGCTGAGGTGGAATTAAACTAATTCCATTTACTCAAGTACTGTATTCACGTACTATTGGTTATGTACTTGTACTTTACTTGAGTATTTTCTTTTCATGCTTCTTTCCTTCTATGAGGAGTTTGACTATAAGAGCAGAGTTTTCATGAAAGAAAAATGGTTTCAATGTCTTCTTGACAACATGGTGAATCTGATTTATTTATGGAGGAATTAGTAATCCACTTATATACTGGAACAGCCACAGGGGACCTTTTTCTGCATTAAGAACTCTTACGTTTAATGCCTTAGGTACGATTTCCTGATTATACTTACATACTTTTACATAAATAACATTGTGAATGCACTTTTTTAAGTGTGATATTAGTACTTCTACTAAGGGAAGGATCTCAAAACTTCCTACACCGCTGTTAGAGAAGTCAGTGAGACTATTATGAGGTGTGAAGCAAAGCCACTCATACTTCAGTCTGTCAGGCAGCTCTGTCATTGGTTGACCTGATGACTCATTGTTCAGCAATACCGTAAAACTCCTCCAAACAGGAAGTAGAGACTAAATTATCTTCTTATTTCCATGAATCACTGTCTAAACATACCTTTAGACTGAAACCCAGGCCAGTTTATTGTAAATGATTCTAGATCATATTTTCGATCAATAACACAGATAATAACACAGATAACTAATTACATTACATTTAGCTGACGCTTTTATCAAAAGTGACTTACAATAAGTGCATTCGACCAAGAAGATACAAACTTGAAGAAAACAGAATCATATAAGTACATCAGGTTTCATAGAGCCAAAACATTTCAAGTGCTACTCAACTGGCTTTAGATAAACCAGTCCTTTATTAGTATATAGGTGCTTTGTTAGTAATTCTTTGTTAGTAATTCTATCGCTCGAAGTGGAGTCGAAAGAGATGAGTTTTTAGTCTGCGCCGGAAGATGTGTAGGCTTTCGGCTGTCCTGATGTCAATGGGGAGCTCATTCCACCATTTTGGAGCCAGGATAGCAAACCGACGTGTTTTTGCTGATGGGAACTTGGGTCCCCCTCGCAGTGCGGCTGCAGCGAGCCGTTTGGCTGATGCAGAGCGGAGTGCACGTGCTGGGGTGTACAGTTTAACCATGTCCTGGATGTAGGAAGGGCCAGATCCATTCGCAGCATGGTACGCAAGTACCAGTGTCTTGAAGTGGATTCTAGCAGTTACTGGAAGCCAGTGAAGTGAGCGGAGGAGCGGCGTGGTGTGGGAACATTTCGGAAGGTCGAAGACCAGACGAGCCGCTGCATTCTGGATGAGCTGCAGAGGTCGGATGGCACATGCAGGTAGACCAGCCAGGAGGGAGTTGCAGTAGTTTAGGCCTGAGATGACGAGAGCCTGGACCAGAAGTTGCGTCGCTTTCTGGGTCAGGAGGGGACGTATCCTTCTGATGTTGTAAAGGGTGTATCTGCAGCAGCGGGTTGTAGCAGCGATGTTTGCAGTGAAGGACAGTTTGTTATCTAGGGTCACACCCAGATTCCTTGCAGTCTGAGTCGGGGAAACAACAGAGGGGCCGATGTTGATTGTTAGGTCAAGAATGGGACAATCTTTTCCCGCAAGGAAAAGCAGTTCAGTCTTGTCAAGGTTGAGCTTGAGGTTGTGAGCAGACATCCACTGAGAGATGTCAGCTAGACAAGCAGAGATGCGTGCGACGACCTGGGTCTCTGAGCGGGGAAAGGACAGAATTAATTGGGTGTCGTCAGCGTAGCAGTGGTATGAAAAACCATGCGGGCTAATGACTGATCCGAGCGAGTTTGTGTACAAGGAGAAGAGGAGGGGACCAAGAACAGAGCCCTGAGGGACCCCTGTAGTTAATTGACAAGGGTCGGACTCGGACCCTCTCCAAGTTACCCTGTAGGTACGTTCTTTGAGGTATGAGGTGAGGAGGGAAAGTGCAGAGCCTGAAACTCCAAATTCTTGGAGAGTGCGAAGGAGGATCTGATGATTCACCGTGTCGAATGCAGCAGACAGGTCCAAAAGGATGATGACAGAGGAGAGGGAGGCTGCTTTAGCCGTGTGCAGTTCCTCAGAGACAGCGAGGAGGGCAGTTTCTGTTGAGTGACCTGCCTTGAAACCAGACTGGTGCGGATTCAGAAGGTTGTTCTGATGGAGATAACAGGAGAGTTGTTTAAAGACAGCGCGTTCAAGTGTTTTAGACAGGAGCGGGAGGAGAGAGACAGGCCTGTAGTTTATAACATCAGACGGGTTGAGAGTGGGTTTCTTTAGGAGAGGGTTTACTGTCTAATGTAATAAAACTTAATATTTACTAATCATCGTTGTGACACCGTTTTAGTGAAAGAATGTAAGGTCAACAACAAGTTGTAACATCATTGGCGGAATTACAATTAATATGAATTAGAGGCTTTACAAAACAAAGTAGATTTTAGACATTTTTACTTGAGAAATGACTTTCCTGCCAACACAGTGGTGGTCCTCACTAATTGTTAAATACAAATATAACTGTTTTGGTAATTAACAAAGCTATTTATTTGTATATCTACATGTGCTCAATAGTTCATAAAAATAAGAACACTTTAAATTATAATGCATTGTTTCGATTACCTTTTTGTTTGAATATCACCACATCAACAAAGTCTTAAAAAGCTTTTTTGCTTGTTAATGTCTGTCTGTGTATATAGAATAGAATAGAATATATCTTTATTGTCATCATACAAAGTACAAACGAAATTCCTTTGGCAACTCTCACTACAGTAATAAAATAGACACAATAAATAAATAAGAGTGGTAAAAGCAGAGGTAGTAGCGATGATAGTGCAACGAGATAAAACTCAATGTGCATATTTACACTTACAGTCTAAATATACATTAGTAAAGTAGCCATAAGTATGACTAAATAGTAATAGAGAGAGAGGCAAGCCGCTGCGTCTGCACGCGCCGCCATCATGAATGAATGGCGAATATGTCCTGTTACTGTCAGTTTTTAATTGAATTTAGCCCTGTGGTGAGGAAATCTGACCCTGAATACATCACATTTTGGCCATTACCGTGGCACAACACATATTTACAGCCCACTTTATTATTTTGCCTTTTTTGGACTGTTTTGTTATTTCCCCTTGTTTGGGAAATTGGGAACATTTTCCTCAGAAATCTTTTAATCAGAAGATGCTGCTTACAAAAGGTTGACAACCCCAGAAGTCATTGATTAATCTACTAACCACTTTAACACAACGTTATAAAATAGAAAATAGAAAGAAGGAATATGTGAACTAGCAGCAGGCTGATATGTTTTTTTATGGTTGTTGCAATATTCTTGAGGCAGATGTAAAAACAGCTTTACAGAGTGAAACAGATGATGAAATATAGATGAGCGTCTTTTGCTCTTGCATTCATTTTACGGCTGATTGAGTCATGAAAGCGTTTCTTTTAACCACACTGCTACCGCAATATTTATGCAAAACAGTTGGATTTATTCTAATATTTATCTGTCATCTCGTCTCGGTTTGATGAAGATACAAAGATATACAAATAAAGCAGTGCTTCATGATTATCTTTTTTGAAAGACTATAAAATCAGGAAACCACCAAACATAGTGAATCCCATCGTTGGTTTAAGTGTGGTATATTTGTCCAACGGTTAACAAGGTTTCCTTCTCTTCCTCTTTTCTCTTTATTCCTCTTTTCTGTTTCTCCATCTGTCGGCCTGTTTCTCTCTCCAGACTCTGAGTTGAACCACCGTGAGTTTCAGAGGGAAGTGCAGATCCTGAAAAGTCTGCGCCATCGTCACCTCATCTCTCTGTTTGCCACCTGCACGGCCTCGGCTCCGTACTACATCATCACCGAGCTGATGGAGAAAGGCAGCCTGCTCAACTTCCTCAGAGGTAAACCCCTAGCTGTGGCAATCCTTCTGTCTTTACGGATGAAAAACAGAGGTTTATACCCCAGGGTTAAGGTCAAGGGGTTAAAGATTGTTCTTCTGGTTCGAAAGTTGTTTTAGGTATAAACTACATTTTCAGTATTTCAAATTTAATTGTATAACTATAACTATATAAATATATGATTTAAAAAATGCACATGCACCTTAAGGTTATTTTAACTCTATAAGACATATTGCTTCTAAGTTTTTATCGCACTGCACAAGAAAGTGTTTCAGCATTGACATTGTTATCTCTAACCCTTATATGCAAATAAGAACAAATGACCTAAAACCCGTCATGCCTGTCTGCATACCGGTGATTTGCTGCTTGATTCAAAAGAAAAAAACACAATGTGCCAAGACTTAGCTTTAGCATCTAGCATTTAGATGTAGCATCTTAACTGTGCCAACAAAGTGCACCAGATTGATGCATTTAATGTTAAATATACAACATTTAGGGTGAAAAATAATAAAATGTTTGCAATATTGTGCAGCCCTAGTTTTAAACTATATTTGTTCTTTTTATTGTTTCAGGTCCAGAGGGGCGTAATCAAGACATCGCGGCCCTCGTTGACATGGGAGCCCAGGTGGCTGATGGGATGTCGTACCTGGAGCAAAAGAACAGCATCCACAGAGATTTAGCGGCTCGAAATGTCCTGGTGGGGGAGGACTACATCTGCAAGGTGGCCGACTTTGGACTGGCCAGAGTGATCAAGGTAAGGGAGGAGGAGGAAGGGTTATAAAGTCTTTTCTGAAGTCAAATCAAGCGGGCAGTTTGTTTAAGACAAAGCATTTGTCCTCCAGGAGCCTTTCTACATCACAGAAGATAAAAAGATTCCTTACAAGTGGAGCGCTCCTGAAGCCATCAGCCACGGGAAGTTCTCCAACAAGTCGGACGTCTGGTCTTTCGGTGTCCTGCTTTATGAGATTATCACATATGGAGGCGCTCCTTTCCCAGGTTGGTGGAATAACATGTAGCAAAACTATCCTTTAAAGCCATTGCCCCTGTGTTTGACAAAACCCTAATGCTCACATTTGTTGATGCAGCTTAGGGGTGCAGCGGGTCTATCTAATGCAAACGTGGCATAAAATTACACAGACCGAATCCAGAATTTAGTCTTCAAAGTATTAACCCCACAGCCCTATTACCATTACTAACCTTACAGAAAATATATGTTGACTTTAGTAACTCTCTCAACACATTCTGCTCATTTTAAGGTTCAAAGTGCTTGAATATAATTAAAGATGATGAAATAAAGTAACAATTTCCCTACAAAGATGAACCATTTTGGGGAACTGAAAGTAAACAACCATGTTTAGCATTTATATTTATATACTTTTGTGGTTTAGCAGTGACGTGTACTGTATAGTTACTGTGTGAATGATGGAGATACATCTGCAGTACTTGCTTTTGAAAGTTTCACAACCTAATAACAACTAAAGCTTGCACAAGAGTACATTTAGGAAGCCTCCAGGTGTATCTACAGGTCTTTTAAATGGACATAAATGACCTCTCATCACCATTTCTCCTCTCCCTCAGCCTTTAACAACCAGGAAGCCTATGAGCAGGTGTCAAATGGCTACAGGATGCCGGCGCCGTCCAACTGCCCCAACTTGCTCTATAAAATCATGCTGCAATGTTGGAGCTTCGAGCCTGATGACCGGCCGGACTTCAAGACCGTCAAAACCAAACTGGACAGCAGCTTCTACGAGTTGGAGTGATTCTTCAGGCTTTTGCATGAAAGGACATTGATTGTGTGTGTGTGTGTGTGTGTGTGTGTGTGTGTGTGTGTGTGTGTGTGTGTGTGTGCGTGTGTGTGTGTGTGTGCAATGTGTAAACCTACAAAGCCTGATGTATTTTATTCAGTCCACTAGGCCTGCAACTATTAATTATTTCCATCATTGAATAATCTGATGATTTTTTGTTTTTTTTAAGAGCTGAAACCTTTTGAAAAGAAGAAATCTAGTCATTTTTTAAAGCATAAATAAAAGAAATCTCTTGAGCTTGTACAGTGTGAGCATTTGAAGTTTTATCTAGTTGTATGTAACAATATATTGGAATACTTGTATACTACTTACTTGTAAGATAAAAAATACATTCAATATGTTAATTTGGGCTCTAAAGGGAACCTAAACTCAGACTGTGTTGCCAACTGTTTCCATTAATTGGTGCCGGAGGAAATGAAAGTAGAACAAATGTCTTCAACTAATATTTTGAGTCATGACAACCTCAAAAGCATTACAGAGAAATACACCACAACCTCAAAAGCAGCAGCCTTCAGCAAAATAATTTGTAAGCATTAAACAAACTCATTTTGCAAGATCAAATGTCTCACTTGTTAAACTCTGTAGCTGTCTGCAATATAAACCTTTGGCCAGCAAGGGGCAGCGCAGTCACATCTGAAGATTGTCTTGCCTTCTTTTCTAATAAGTGATGTTTTTATTTCACAAATGACCCATCCAGTATTTCAACAGTTTCTCTCAAAAACAACCAAATCTACTATAAACTGGAATTTGGATAAGAAGTCACATTAATCTACCTTTGCCATCTTAAAGTCACTTCTTGCATCAGTAACAAATCAGCACTCCTTGAAACAAGCAATGAGACCAAAGAGTCATTATTTTTATTCAAAAAAGTTGCTTAAAGTTGTGTAATATGAATGTATTTCTTCTTCCTTAATCTTAGGAAGGCTTATAGGGTCCCTGATCTCCAGGTAAAAACAACTACCAATAATAAACTACTTTATCAACTATATTTGAACATATTTTTGATTTATTGTCCCATTTTGTAACCAGTTCTTTTAAATTGTCAAAGTGTTTTATCATCTATGTTGCTGATGAAACACACTGCAACAACTTCACCTTATTTTTAGAGTCAGACATGTAACTGACTCACTGCAGCAGCAGAAGGACTGTCTGACTTTGGAGTCTTATCAAACTCCCGCCTCACCAAAACAACTTCTGTGAATGTTTTTCCAGTGAAATCTGATGCCACCACAACGTGACTCACTGCATACGGTCCTCTGTAGAGGATACCTTTTGTATTGTACCTGTTTTTGTGCCATTTAATATGCAATGACGTTCTGAATCTATAACTAATGTAATAATAATGACTAAGTATTGAAAAGTGTGTGTTTTTTATTGCTCACCTTCAGACTATTAAAAAGAAAACATCCAAGGACCAAATGTAGGTGTTTCTTTTAACTAACTTTGCCAAATTGAGTCTGTAGATTTATCCTAAATTTAGTACCAAAAGTTAGTATAAGAGAAGACTTATTGGCATTTTAAACATAACTTTTCAGGGAAATGTTAGGATAATGTACGAAATATTGTGAAACTAAATGGTTATATCCTCTTTACCCTATTCCCCTGTAGTGTGTTGCACAACACGATTGATGTTTTCTTCTCAAACTCTGAGCCAGAAGTCTCCACTTCAGCAGAACTGACATACTCCTTCCAGTTTCCTTCATATTTATATCCAGGAGGTTATTCAGAGAGGGTGATTCATATATCATTCATAATCTGATTTATAGGACATATTATTTCTCTTATCAATGTGTGTGTGTGTGTGTGTGTGTGTGTGTGTGTGTGTGTGTGTGTGTGTATGTATGTATGTATGTATGTATGTATGTGTGTGTGTGTGTGTGTGTGTGTGTGTGTGTGTTTGTCAGGTTAACTGAGGTCTCTATGAATGGAGTACGTTCTGAAATAGGGTCAGAGCCTCAGATTCATCTTAGGTGAACCGAGTGACCTCAACACTAAACACAAATCGTCAAAGCCTTAATGAGGAAATCGTAATCAACACAATGCATTGCAATAAATCAACCTCTGAAAAAAGCTTTTCGGGGCATTTCAGGAGCTCAAACTGTCAAACAACAAAGCTAACTAAACAAAACAGCTACAGTCAATTCATGTATTTAAGTGTCTATGATAGTAAAGTGTAATGAAGCACAGAAAAACAGTACTTTCTCAAGATAAACAACTTTCATCACAGGTTTTCTTGCTTCTGTTTTTAAAATGTTGGTTTCAGAATACAGAATATTTGTCAAGATCAGATCCCATACACACAAAAAGTCTGATCCACATTCAGCTTTGTGATCATAAGCTCTGGGAGTGTCCCGCCCCCGAATGGGAAAACTGCCAGGACTCCTTTTTTTCTTTTTTAAATTATCATCCAGTTCCTCCAGTAGGGTTTGCCCTCATCAGACAGCTGCCTTGAACCTGCTCACCCTGAGCGCCTGGCAGGCACCACAGCTGAATGCCATTCAAACAAAACACACACACACTCACACACACGAAATGTACATTACATTAAAGCAGATAGCATCAGTTTTATACTGTGTTCCAACTTATTACAAAACACTGAAAATAAAGGCCCTTCACTCCAAAAAGTCACTCTGAAGAAAAAGGGTAAACATTATATTCATAAGATCTAACGTTAAAAGTAACAAAAACATACATGTCTTTATATGTCTGAGTAGATGTATTGATGTTTATACACAATGGGTATTCATGATATTTGGACAATAGGTCCCACTGATTCTGACAATAGTCGTGTGATGTGTGTGTGTTCAGATTAGAATCCATTAAAAAAGACTACACTGATTTACTTTGGTTGATGTACTCTCTTTTACCCTTGCTCACACAACATTGAGACACAAGAACAGACATTATTTCACCGTGATGACGCGACATGCAGGCAGGCGCTGACTGTGAACAAACTGGATCAGCAACACATTTGGGGTCAAGTGTGTTCAACAAAAGATGCTTGTCTCCTCAGATCTCTTCGTGCTGATGAGAGATGATTCTGCATAATTCAGGTTTACAGATTTGACATTTCAATCAGGTTTTTTATTTTTTGGTTGAATCCTATAATATCTGCATGTGACACTATACCACAGTCTGGTTAAGATCTGCTTATCTTGGTCAATTAAAACACTTCATAATCGTAATGAAGGCCAGTGCTTACTGTTGTTAGAACATTGCTCAAGAACCCATCTTTACTGTAATATACTTCTCTAGTTTTACCATTTATATGTATAAAAACTGACAGTAATAAGTTACAAACAGGTCACATTTGGTATTCTGATGTTTCCCACTGCTCCTCCGTTTCCAGTCAAAGTTAGTTTCTCAAACTTTAGAAAATGCTTAAAACTAAACAGAAACACTAAATGGGATCTAGCCTTAGTTTGCATTAAAATATACAATGTTTGAGATTACTTGGACATCTCTTTCTGAGGAGAAATGAAGAGGAGTTTGTTTACAGTCTCTCCACTCCAGCTTCCCGTCACCTTTATGCAGAGTGACCTTTGTACAGACTAAACTTCATACAAGGAAATGCCCCAGCGAGGAGAACACAGCGCAGAGAGTTCTGTCTCGGTGTTATTAATGCCCATACTGTGTAATGTGAGTGCAGTGCAACAACACATGCACTGTGTGTGTGTTGTTTTGCTGTAACTACATGTTCTGGTTATTAGTATAGGAACATATACAGAGAGAAGGAAGCACATAAAGACATGACCAAAAACATAAAGGTGATACATTTATGCGTTTGGGATGGAGAGATGTAACAAAAATATCAACATAGCAATATAAAATGTTTTAGTTTGAGGCATGGATGTATAAAGAGAACTGGATGCACTGTATGTTGATTGTGTATATATAGGATATACATATTTTATACATATTTGTATATTTGTACAATTGTATTTTTGTATTCGGGATTGTTGGAAACGTTATTTCGATCTCTCTGTCTGTACACACAAACTGAAAGATTGACATTAAAGTTGACTTAACTTGCTATGTATCTATTGAAAGGTGCTCAGTGGTGCATGAAGCCAACATTGCTCTACCGGTCTCGGGTCATTCACAGGAACTAAGGAGGGACATTAACTCTGGATTGGCTATTAGCAGGTTTTACAACATTTAGGAACCAATGATTGACATAAACTCTATTCAAGTGTGCATACCGGGAAGTTTATTTACCTCAAAACACATTATCTGCTGATTACAGACGTCTCTTTCCCAGTGAAAATCAATTGGCAAAATGTATTTTGGGCCAAATCCCTGGTTTTGCAATTGCAAATCAGCTTGAAGCCCAGCTTGACTTGGCGGGAAGAGACTGAAAGGATTATTAAAATTTACACAGATGTTACCAATGGGGTTAATCCTCAATATGGACGATGAATGTGTCAGTTTGCATAGGAGGACGTTTTGTAATGTCTTTCTGTCTTCTGGTTAATCTTGTATGACTCATGACTTTAGGTTTTTCTTGTTTCAAAAATAGCAGGCATGTGTTTATTTTTGTTGTTAGTCCACATGAATTATTTTTGACAATCCAGGGAGCATTACAAACAAAAATGCAGTAGACGCAAACAATCTCTAAAATTGATTTTTCAAAACCTGGAATAATCAAAAGGCGACTATCTGCAAGAAGAGGTACTACAAGGTGGAAGTGAGAAAATATACAAGTCATCATGATGAGGAGTCGTCTCACAGGGGTTGGATGTTTATCAAGTCTGAGAGAATGAAAATGACAGGAAGGACACTATAGACCGTTGTTTCCACAATAAGAATAGAAGAAGAGACTTTCCAGGATGTAAAATGATCTAACTCTGTTTCTCTGTGTTACGTACCATAGTGGGTGCTTGTGTGTGTGGGTGTTTGTGTGTCTCTCTCTCTTTCCCCCTGATTGTCTCCAGGTGCAGCCTCTCCCTCAGGTGCTCCCAATCCCCAATCAGGGCCTCCATAAAGGACCTGAGAAAGGCTGCAGTCGCTCTCTCCTTCTCCTCTGGCTGCATGTGTGCAGCATGGTCTCTCTGTCTCTGTGTGAGACCTGTGTTTTGTTAATTATGGGGAGATGTGCTCCAGTGTATATTTGTGTTCTAGTTTGTCTTAGTTTGCTTTGCAAGTTGGCTGGTGAGCCCTTTTTCTTTTGTCCATTAAAAGAACATCTTGTAGCTTCAGCGATCAGTTTCCTCTCCTTTTTCTCTCGCCAGGTCATTTTATATTTTGTTACTTCCCTTTGGTTCCCCTAGCCCAGAACGTAACACTCTGAAAAACAAACATTTGATGGAGGAACAAACTCGCTCACAGAGGACTGCTACTCCTATTTTAGTCTAATTGTTCATCGCACTGCTTCCTCAACAGTGATTCATGCTTCAAATTAAAAATGGCATTTCCTGTGATATGATAAAAAAAAAAAGAAAGAGAAATGGCCAAACCACTTAACGCCTACAATCTATTAAAACCTCCAAACAAGTGATCTGCCTCAACATCTGGTCTCTATGTAATGAAATCATTATATCTCAAAGATCAAGAAGTAAGTAATGAGAGTAAAACTAGGAGAGGGAGAAGTTGTTCAGCAGTCCAAAGTATTTACAGTAAACTAAAGGATGTTGATGTAATGCCAACAGAATTTAAGAGCAACGGCTTCCGACTTTAGAGCCGAAATGTTTCATTAAAATGTGCAAAAATCCTACAAGAAGACAAACCACCAGCAAAGAAGAAACACTGAGAAACGCGACAGAGTATAAAAGAAAAGTTTTAACACAAGGACAACGTAAACCGCTTCACCCTTTGTGGCATCTTTTTATATTTTAAAGCTAAGAGCAGGACGTGTCTGAAGCACCATCAGTGCCATCGTTTAGTGAAGGGGACTGTTTCATGTAGTTTATGAACCATGCACTTTTTATGGTCTCCATATGCTTTTATGATTCCTTCCGTTAGGTTTATAATGCCTATGTATTCATTGTTTTATCTTATAAAGCATGAGCACTTTCTTATCTTCTTCTGTTGTTTGTATTGTCTTTGTTTGTAACTTATTACAGTGCCTTAGGCTGTGAATTGTTTAAAGATGAATGCAGCTGGGTGTAGCACTTCAGCCAAGAAATATCTTCCCTCTGGGACAATAAAGTAAATATGTGTTTATCTAAAACCTGCTGTAAGCTCTATTATTTATTTATGAAAATATATCTTTGCTCTTCCTTTAAAGGTCACCTATTATGCAAAATCCACTTTTTCATGTCTTTTATACATAACCATGTGTCCCCTCTGTGGAAAGAGATCACCTGAATCTCCTCCTAGAGCACCATTGTGTTCTTTTTAACCAAATATAGCTGATGAAACACACTCAACTCAAGCACACACAGTAGTCTTACATTCTTATGCTTAATAAGTTAAAGGTCACCTATTATGGAAAATCCACTTTTTCATGTCTTTTATACATCAACACGTGTCCCCTCTTTGTAAAGAGATTCTGAAAGTTTTGGGGAAAAAGATTCACTTTTTGTCCTGATCCATTTATATAAAAACCTGTCTGAAGATGAGCTGATCAGATTTTGGCCACTTTATGATGTCATAACGAGTTTTTGGCTTGTGTAACCATTAGCCAATCACCAACCAAGGTAACCCCCCCCATCTTATCACCTGAATCTCCTCCTAGATCACCTTTGTGTTCTTTGTAACCAAATATCTCTCAGAGGGGCGTGGCTCCTTATTTTCATCTAAAGTAACAGACAGAGAATCAGCACTTTTGAAACAGGGCTGAAACAGAGGGGATTATGGGATGCTGCAATGATCTGTTTGGTGTTTCAGCCAAACACTTCAGAGACATGTTTTGTGTATCTGAGACCTATAATATATTGATGAAAAACAGTATAATAGGGGACCTTTAAAGCCACACTTAAGGACCAAACTAAAGACACTGCAGAGTAGCAGTATGTGACTCAGGAGGAAGGGGGAGGGAGGGGTGAGGGAGGGAAGAGAAGGGGAGAGGTCTGCCTCCTCAGCAAATAAAGCTTCAGGGAGGTGTGCTGTTTTGCGGAGAGGAGGAGACACTTCACTGTTGAGAAGAAAAGTTAAACAAGGAGCAACTGATTGGTCTCCTTCAGCTCCATCATCCCTCCATCCCTCCATCTATCCCCTCTGTTTTCACTCTATTAAACTTCTCTTCACAATATTCCTTTGGATTTCTCAAATTCTCAAAGCATTGGATCTAAAAGGGCAGATTACAGCCAACCATTGAGCGAAGGTAAGACTTTTAAAAACTTCTCCAGCTTGTTTACTTTTTAACACTGTAGCCGTTCTTTTAATAATCCTGACCTTTGCTATTTTGGTCTCACACGCAATCTGTTAGCAGTAAACAGCTGGCGTTTAACAAAGTGTTGAACGTTTCTTTAATGCTTAAAAGCTAGTCATTGGAGTTGAATCACTAAATGCACAATGCACAGGAAGTGAATGTACAATATGTGTTGGGTACATTTAGTGTTATATCCTTCCCTGGTAACTAACACGATCTATTTCAGTCAACTCAATATGAAGATTAATGTGTAGAAAATACACGTTATTTTAGAAGGAGCTCATCATGGACCAAATTCACTATAGTTTAATCTATCATGAATTTTTTTTAAATCTTTACTTTGAATTGATTTAGTTGAAAATGTATAATGTACATAGTTTGTTGTGTATCATGCTTGTTGCTCTTCAAAGTTAACCACCTTATAATAAACAAATGCATAACACAAACCACAAAAGTAAACGATTTCTGGTTCAATTCATGTCATTGGTTATGATACCATGCTCTCTTTAGAGTTTTATCATTTGCCCTTTGGCTTTTTGGCAGGTAACTAGTCTGAAAACTCTCTGCCAGAGCGCAGCTCATTCTCCAGCTCTAGTTACACTCTTACTTTATTACACTAAAGGCTGTCCTGAAGTTGGAGGAACCTGTTTTTATTTTCTTATACTTCAGAGTCAGTCATGAAGATTCTCTCGAAACATTTCATTTTTCCATCAGGGCACAACACAGTGTCAGACGGGTTGTAAATGTTGACACAAACAATACTGCTGTCACCACATCTGAGAAATGCACCGAGCTGCAGGGTTATAGGTCATTTTGATTGAAACCTGTTTTGCGGACACTGTTAATATGCAACACGCAAACTTCATTTCCACTTACAGCTGGTTTGTTTATTGACCCATTTTGACAAGTGATTAAAGTCATTTAAAATTCAAAAATAGCCTCTTAGATTAGGATATTTCCTTTACGGTTCTGCTTTATTTCTTATGAGATCTTAGCTTGGATAACATTGACTATTTGTAGTTAAACTTGCTTTTGCTTGTTGCAGGTGACAAACTTTAACAGCTACAATAGCATTTTACTGATCTCTTTACTGAATCTTACATGTTCATTAAAGCTGCAATGATTTTTTGTCTAATCAACAGAAACACTTTTTTGATAATCGTTAAAGTAGCAGTAGTTGTTTGTCATGAGAAAAGCCAAAAAGGAATGATGTTTTCAGACTCTCAAATATCTCAGTTTAACATCAGATTAAACCAAATATTTGGGTTTTTTTTACTGCCAAAACATGACATCGCCTGCATGATGTTGTTTGTAACTATCTTGCCTATTTTGGTTGCAGGTGACAAACATGAACCGGATGTTGTGTATTTAGACATATTTAGCTGAAAATGTGATGACGTAAAAGAAATTGAGCGTGTAATCAGAATCAGAATACCTTTATTAGTCCCACAGAGGGGACATTTGCATCGTTACAGCAGGAAAGAGCCACAGACAGCTTAATGTTACATATGTTAAAAAAAAGTACTAAGTTATGATATAATAAAAAATATAATAAAAGTAAAAAAAAACACTTTTCAAAATACAAATCCTGTAACAGTTCTTAGGATTTAGCAGCCAGGTATATATTACACAGTTATTAATGGCATATGTATATAATGTATATATTGCACATATAGCACATATTGCACATAGTTTGATGGTATTTAACAGCAGCAAGTTACACAACTTACAAAATACAAAATGCAAAAACACACCTTGTAACGGTTCTAAGGTTTTAGCAGCCAGGTATAAATTACACAGTTATTAACGGCATATATATATATATATTGCACATATAGCACATATTGCACATATTGCACATAGTTGATTGGTATTTAGCAGCAAGGGGTGATATAGTCTGTGTTGTGGTGTGTGTAGGGGAGGGGGGGTCTACTAGGGGCTGTGCTGGTTGTATAGTCTGACCGCTGCAGGAAGGAAGGACCTGCAGCGGGACCTGTATCTCTCCGTGAAACAGCGGGGGTGCAGCAGCCTGTCGCTGAAGGAGCTGCACAGTGAGGACAGAGGAAAGTAGATCACGATACCGAAGTGGTTGACATAGTTTATATCGATCCTTTCCTACTTGTTTCCCACGATGAAACTGGATCACCATTCGAATCCACAACAACTACCATGAATCCAAGCAGCTGCTGTATTGCACACATTGCCTGCAGGCAGTGAATTTAAAAACTCAAAAATGGGAGTATTCCTTCGATATATTGACCATGAAGCTGGTATTACCTACCAGGGCATTTATCAAAAGCCAATGAGAGACTTTTTGAAATGTGCAGATTTACCAAATGATCTTCATGTCCAACATATAATTAAGGAATACAAAAAGAAGCAACTTTGTCCATAAAAGTGCCCCAAGGTCAAATATACTGCCCTGCCTTGTTTACTCTGAGAGGACAAAGGCTGTAAAGTGAAGAGTGTTCAAGCTTTTATGATTGTATGTACAAAGATATTGTTTAATATAATCCTTCAAAAGGTAAAGTGCAATCTGGGATCACTACTCTGAGACCTTATCGCCTTGTGCTGACAGGACAACTCTTCTTGGCCTCTTTGTCATGACTCAGGATTAATAAAGCCGTGTTGTTTTACAGGGTTCAGAGCAAAGTCTGCCTAAATCCTTTCCAAACCATTTACAGCTGCAGGAGGGGAGATTTCTTTGTTAAAAGCACAAAACTGTGTACTGTTTTCCTTCCACAATGTGTTGTATCACTGTATTAATAAATATTTGCATCTAAATAAGACAAAATAACGTTCTTTAGATAAATTCAGCAATTGTATTTGGCCCGCTGCTCTCTTTACTCTGGACTGCATTTTCTATGAGTGTTTCATTTCAAAACTTCAATTACCCTATTGATCATTTTCAATTAATTATTTGAGGCCCACTTGATATTTGCTTTATTGTGTAGAACTACTGTATATTTAGCTATTTTGTCATCAAGCAGTTGTGTTTTGGTGGAATAGTCTGTCACAACAAATACCTATCTGCAAATGTCCACAGAAAAAATTCTCATTAAAATAATCCAGTGAGATTATGTTTAAAATGATGCGGAGGAGGAATGAACTCTCTCTCTACACTGAGAAGAAGGGAAAGTGGATTAGAGACTGAGGATTAGCTGCCAGGCAGAAAGAGCTTGTATTCAAAAGCTAAGACCATAATAAAGTTTGGTATGTTAAATCAGTTTGTTCCGTGCAGAAAAATAATTTCAAGACTTTGACAACTGATATTATTAATAGTTGGGGCAGTGACACAGAAGGTAATTATCATCCAAATGTATTGTTGTTATGCATTTGAAATTGTTGGAAAAGGGCAAAGGTTGAGAAAGTATTCGGAGTGTTTACTGAAGAAAAAGTACTGATACCACACTGTTAAAAAAAGTAAATTAAAAGTAAAATTCTTGCATGCAGTGAAAACGTGATTTAAGTAAAAGTGACCTGACTGATTGCCAGAAGGTCAGATTAATGTTTAAACAATGTGATATGTAAATGATGATACAGTAGGAGCTGTGTGTGGGACTGCACTTTAACTGGACGTAGGCCGTGAAAAATAAACTACTGATAATCTCGGGATAGATAAAAGTCTGCTGAGTCACACCAGGAGAACTCCACTCAAATCAGTGCGACCTCCTTCCTTTGTACTAATGCTGTCATTCAGATCTACCTTTGCAACAGTCAAATAAGAAAAGATTCTTAAAACACAGAAAGCTCTGCATGTATTTCTGTAAGAGAGATTAACAAGATGGAGAGAGGGTTAGAGGGAGACACATGGTTTTGAGAAAAAGGAAAAGCAGACTCTATAAGAGGATGAATCAATAGAGCAGCTGTAACCTTTCCCCTACATCTGACTGACAGACCAGCGTTACATAAACTGTGTTTAGTTCCCCTTATACAATCCAGAACATTATAGAAAGCTACATAAAGAATTTTCTAGTTTTTCCTGGAAATTCTCCCTGGGTACAACCAGCGTTTTCTTCAGGGGCCTAAAAAGCCTTCCCCCTGTGCCTAGGCATCTAGGATTTGCTTTTTTTTTAACATTCAAATACGTTTTTCATACAAATCTTTTGGAATAACTCCATGCATCGGTTGTGTGTGTGTGTACCGAGCGCTTGCTGCTAGTACAAAGTGAGCATTAAAGAGGCCATAATGCTCACTTCAGGTTCATATTTATATTTTGTGGCTCCACTGTGAAATGTTTAGATGCTTTAATGTTCAAAAAGTGCTTTTAATAGAGCCCCTTTAATATTATAGTTGTCAAGGTAACAGTGCGATGTCGATGTGTGTACATTAGTGAACACATGTATAAACTCTTGAAGTCAAATTCAGCTCAAGCTCAGTTAAAGTGGACTGACACATTCCTTGTAAGGACAGCTGATGCTCGAGGGCAAACAGGTCCAATGTGTTTGCAGCACAAACAGAAAGCAGCATCCCTGAACCCTCCAGCTAATCTTATCAGGAACAAATAAACCAAATAAATATTTTGAGAGTCTCTTTCACCAGAAAAATAAACTTTTGTCCAAAGCCAACAGGGCTGAGCTAACAGCCGGACTGAATCAGAACAGAAGAGACGTTAAACAAACATAAAAACAGATCAAGGGTTGTTGGTTTTTACTTCCGGAAAGTCACATTTGAATCCTATGTTAAGAGCTCGTTACCAAGATAACATCCGGCAGTGGCTCAGTCAGTAGGGGCTTGGACTGGGGCTGTAGGGTCGCCGGTTCAAGTCCCAAATATGGAGTGTGGACTGCTACTTGGAGAGGTCCCAGTTCACCTCGTGGCCCTGCCGTGGTGCCCTTGAGCAAGGCACCGGACACCCCCCACTCCCATTGCTCCCCGGGCTTCTATCCGATTCTATTTCTATTTATAACTGCCAACATCCTTCAAGAATCCGTCATATGTTCATTATCTGATCCACTGAAAAACACCTGATTCATGAACCAAATACAGCACATCAAAAACCTATTTTATAAATTAAAATGCTAACAGAGTTCTGAGTGGTATTTCAAAGTCAATAGCTTACCTACAGTAGAAACAGATCTGTAAACAAAGCAAAGCAATGTACTGCTGCAAAATGTATTTTAGCCACCTTAGAAAAAAGCCCACAAAAATAATAAATATTAATTAAAGTGTACACTTATAATAATACTATAGTCAACAGAGAGCCCTTTCAGTTGAGGAATTAAACAAAGCATGATCTGCTTGGTGATGGATTACCTATACTGCATTAAGAGATCAATGCAAGTGTATTATAAAAGAGTGAACTTAAGGTAAGCCAATAACCGGGGAATAACTTCTTATAACAAAATCTTATTTAAGACATACATTTCTAACTAGAAAAACATGAAAAGGAAAATGTGGTACTTTTAATTTGACTATGTCTTGATAACAAAAGCATGTCATATACCTTGGACATGTACTATGTTATATATTAACTGGGAGAAATGGCAAATGGGAAAACTTTTACGAAAAAATATTCACAGGAAAACATTTCAATAGAATTATTTGAGGTCGGCTATGTGGAACCGAGGGTTTTATCAGAGAGACCTTTTTTATTCTTGCTGTTCCCTTGAAAAGATCCATATTAAATACAGTACAGTGAAGGCCACACACACAGACCGTTTCTAATAATAGCATCGGGGCTCCAGGTAAAAGGGTAAACAAACTGTCCCTGAGTTCACTGGAATAACCGTTTCCTCTGTTTGCTTGTGGGGTATTTGAACTCAGCTCAGTATATTTACTTTCTTTCTTTGCACCACGTCTTGTTCTGGTTTAGAGTTCCTGTTGGCTGCGCTCTCTTTTCTCCGTCCTGGCCATCACTGCTCATGATAACTGTCTGCTAAAAAGTTATTTCTATAACAGAATCCAGGCAGTAGAGTCCACATTTTACATAAGGATACTGTGTAGGTGCAAGGTACAACTACAGTATATTGTCATTAAAGAATAGGAGTGCACAATGAAATGTAGCCCCCTTTACTCTACACACAAAGATGAAAGACACAAAGATAACATATTTTAATTTAGAACACAACAGCAAAATGAATAAAACCATATTTAGTTGCAATAAGTAAAATCAAGCTGTCAAATTAAAAAACATCCCACAGAAAGCCTTTTTGGTCTTTTAACACAAGAATCAAAGGGTTATCAAAACCACCAGGATTATTAGGTAAGGTGCATTAAAACAATGTTTGTAATGATAGCATATCGGAAAGCTTGGCTCTTTCTTCCTGTTTCTTTCATTTTTTTATACCTGAGATATTTAAAAACAATATTTTTGTTCATATACAACTAATGTCTAGCTAATGAAAACATAACAGTAAAGAAACTACTTTTAGAGCCGTCAGCTGAACATCAGTCAAACGTTAAGTGGGAGATATCGGGTATCTTTGAGGTTTGACCTGAGTCTTAACCTCTCTCCCTCTGTCTCTCTAACCTTTTGACCCTTTAGGTCAGCGACTCCACATCCGACAAGCCATGACCAGCGTCAACTCTCCAGCCTGTCTGCTCGCCCGCAACCACTTCTACAGAAGTATGACACACACACACACACACACACACACACACACACACACACCTTACTCCTTACAATATTAGCTTAAAGGGGACCTATCATGCAAAATGCACTTTTTGATGTCTTCTATACATAAATACGTGTATAAAAGGTCTCCTTCTCAAGAGAGACCTTTTTATACCCAGAATCAGCACTTTTGTAACAGGAAGAGAAATAGAGGGATATGAGGCATGGCTAGAATGGGTGATCTGTGTGGTTTTTTTAACCAAAACACTTCATAGACATGTTTTTTATATTTTTGTATATATCTGAGACCTATGCTATTGCCTAAAAATAGCATGATTGGTGACCTTTAAAATATAGAGTATATCTAGCCTGTGTGCCGCAGTGCGATTCTTTTAATGTTGCGGCTCTTGCCAGCAGGCAGTTCTCACCTCCTTGAAACTTACTTTTCAAATTCAAAACACACACACCCCCACACACACACCCACACCCCCCACACACCCACACCCCCCCACACACCCACACACACACACACACACACACACACACACACACACACACAGCTTTAAATAGAAGTTCTCAAGTAAAGAACCTAAAATTGTCCTTGACTAAAAATGCACCACTGGCACACTGATATGCAATACAACAATAATCATATGCTATTAATCACATGTCTCATAAGAGGACACACACATTTGAAAGCCTGAGGCAAAGGTAACCAAAGTCAGTGTGTGTAGATGTTTGTGTGCACATGTTTCCTTCATGCATGGGCAAAGGTAGCGAATGGTGGGATCCCACATGGTTTTTAGGAAAACAACACTGCCCTCTGAACCTTTGACCCTGCGTTCGTAACACTGCGTTCCTCCAGAGTGAATAACATCCTGTTTTAGATTCTCAGTAGTCAAGGCTTTTTGGGACGGAGCTGCAACCATTAGTATGTAAATAATCTACAACAAGTGTTTCAATCAATTCATTATTCAAAAGGTATTATAAACGAAGTATTCAGGCAAAAAAACAAACACATTTTTTGTTCTAAGCTCCGAGTAGGTTTACTATCTTTTTCAAATCATATGAAATCCATATGAAGGGATTCCTTCACCTTTTTTTTACAATTGAATAAACAAAAAAAAAGAAATGAACATATAAATGTGATGAACATTGGCAGTATTTGTTTATAAATAATGATTGATTCCATCCATAATGTACAAGCTCAATAAACAAGGAACATTTTGAAGACGTTACAATCGGCTCATCTTGTTGAGCATTCATGTTATTATTTTCATTATTATTATATATCAATTAACTAACTAACTAACAGGAGAATAAGTGGCAGACTAAAGCAATAACAAAAATAGTAATAGTTTGCCTCCATTGAATGAGATTGGAGACAGAATTCTTAGAGATTAATACAATGGAAGCTTCAGCAGAAGAAACGATCTATGTGTCGAGATACCACTAAAGTTAATGGAAATGGGAATAGCATATGTGGCTTGTAGTCATGCTGCACCTGCCTTATCATTTATGTGCCGCCATGTGTGTACGTGACTGTTTCTGAACACTCTGTTCTTCTAAAGTGGGAAAATAAGCGGTCTGGATGAGTGCCAACAGTCAGGTAGCTGTAATACTCTTCTAAAAAAAAACATCAAAATACATAACACATTATTATGGTTAATATTAAGAAATTCACTTTAAACATGAATAATTAAGAAGACTAAGAAGAAGAAAAGAAGAAATATGAAAGTTGATCAATAAAGAATTGCCTTGTGTTTCACTGACAGGTTATATTAATGAGCAAAACAAGCTCCGGGCAAAAAACGATGGGCTGATTGCCAAAAAAAGACAATTTTCAAACGTCTTAAATCTTCAAAAGATGGTTCATCAGCAAAGAGGCTGACTATTAAATATGCTTATTCCTAAGTCTGTCACAGGGAAATCCTCTTTCAGTCAAATAAGAGTGTACTGAACAGTGTCCTTCTCTCTCTCTTCCTCAGATTCACCCCCCAGTCCGGAGCAGATGAAGCCAGAGTTCAGCTGTCAGAACGACAGACAGAATCAGAGGCAGGTCACCCTCTGGGTCTCCATGCCAGTGTCTCCAGGTAAACACACACACTACAAAAGAGTGCACTTCAGCTGCCATTATGGTTAGCCTCAAAAGCATTACTGGGGTCAGAAAGTCCTGTTGAGTGTTATAACCTCTTTAGCCCCACGGACCCGTATGTATCTGTCATTTTGAAAAAATTATTGATAATCCATAAAACCATTTTTATGCAAAAAACGGAGAATCAAAATGAGCTACTAATGGTAGCCACCAGAGGCTAGCGCAGCTTCCGGTTTTTCTACGTGTCACTATCACTCCTTATTTGGTAACCTGTGTGTGTGTATGTGGAACTTTCCCTCGATTCCATTGGCTCTGACGGTTAGAAAGAGATGTCAATCATCAAAATCGACCAAGGGGGGCCAGAGATATGGAAAATCCACCCAAATGACCCCAGAAGTGTTTTTTTTTTGCTAAATCTCTCTAAAAAGGTCAAATGTCACTTGTTTTGCATCAATCTTGATACAGGGTACTTATTATATGTTGTACTTTGGATTCCTAAAGCTTTTAGTCTACTAACCCATCATCCAAGGGTAGTTTTCACTATAAGTAAAAAATAATTTTCGGACGGACACTATAATTTACAGTTTTTTACCATGTTCAATCTGAATTTTCTTTAAAATAAAAAACATCTTTATTGATTCTGACTTTTCTACATCCAACTCAAAGGTTTATCATTACTTTGAGAAAAAAGATTATTAATTTACCCCTTTTAGAAGTGTAGTTATGGTCATTTGTTCTGAAAATGTCATTTTCGAGCCTGAAATCTGAAAAACAGGCTTGGGGTCTAACAGGATAATCTCCAAGGAAGGTGTTTTTCCAGTGAGGACAGCTTGTGATAGAGATGCAATTTAAAATTATGAAACACAGACATCTATATTTCCCGTCTATGGCTCTCTGCCCCAGGCTTGTTCTTATCAACAGAAGACATATATCTTTCAAAGAAGGGATAATAATTGCACGGTGCGTCACGTGTTAATGTATCATTGGTGCTCAGTTGACTGCCTGAACTAGCTCGCAGGCTTCGCCCCATTTGTTTTATAACCCAACTCTATTTGTCTTGCAGGATTCCCAGGGGGAATTGGCACCAAAGGATTTTGTGTCAACATTGTTCTGGGCTCTTCTTTTTCTTGTCACTTTTCCAACTCTAAACCAACCAGCCCTGCTGACCCGGGCGTCAAATAGAAGCAAACAAGCACCTCTTTGGTTTAAAGACTGAAAGGAAATTGAGAAATCAGGATCCCTAACTTCTCCAATCATCAGCACTGCTGGCTGCTCAGGGTTTTACAACCTGTGTCTTAATGGACAAACACAGACAAAGTGGACGATTTCCCAGTAAAAAGACACTTAATTATCACTGTGGCAATTTTCTGAGGAGGCCTAAAGATGATTTAAAAGCTGCTAATTGTCATGAAAAGTTGGATTTTGGCGAAGGCGATTTATTTTTCAAACAACTTGCAGCTCTTTCATGGAGCAATGTGGTTAAAATTGCCAGAAATGTGACAGTGATGTGAAAACTGGTCCTAAAACTGAGCCTCACAAAGTTGATGTGCAGGTACTGAAGATACTAAAAAGTATGTTACGAATTCCTGCCCCGATATAAGACATATAAGAAATTGCCTTTTTTAGATGGTGTTGTTTTCTAATATAAAAATAAGAAAGCCAGCTGTTCATTTCTGAATATTTGAAGTATCTAAAGTAGAGAGGAAAAACAATATTTGACCTTTTTTTTTGTATCAGTACCAATAATGGGTTTGGCCAAAAAGTGAAGCTTGACTTTTTTTGTTTCCCCCCAAGCAGTTATTCATGTTCAATGTTAAAGTTCTTGTTTTTACTGTGAAGAAATAAGCAGGTTTCCTCTTGCTCAGCAACAGCAGTAACAGTTCCCTTGAATTTCTACTCTGATCAGCAAATTGTTGACAGTGACAGGAAATAGTTCATGTTCAGCTTCATTAATGTGATTTTTTTACAGAATACAGTTGAGTAACTAAGAACAGCAAGTTAAGCAACAGTTCCTTTTGGGATTCAACGTCCCCCTACATCAAATCAAGATCAGACTTGAACCTAAGCCCTTTAAAGTTCTCGACATTCCTAGCCCTGTATGCAGGAAACTGAAAGAAAAATGTATGATATGAAACCGTTCATGTATGATAATGCAGTAAAATCAGTTATGAACTTTTCTGTGAAATCATTGACGAATGATGGAGACATTTACAAAGCAGAAATACTGTTCTAAATGTGAGGATGTTGTTTTTCTTGTTTTTGTATGATTATTGGAATTAATTTGGTTTTTGACTGTGGGTTCGAAACAACACATAATTCCAACTTTTTCCTAACCATAATAATAAACAACAATCAATTTATCATGAAATACCAAACTCAAAATAAGAATAATCATTCAATGCAGCTTTATTCATACACTGATTTGAACTATACTGTAAGTACACAGGATGTAAAGGAAAGGTTGTGTAAGAGAGCCACCCAGAAGAGTCTGACAACAAGTGATGGAGATCCACAAAGAGAGGACAAAAAATCTCCTCCTTCACTCCCACTTTTCAACAACCCACCGAGCACCCGCTGACCTGGAAAAAGTGCAGCGTGTGAGGACGAGCGGCCGCTTCGCTCTTCAAATGAGCCACAGAACAAACCCTCTGTTCAGCTTTTCCACACTGTCATGCAGAGGGGCCACTCGGCAGCATTGTTTGTCTTTCCTCTGTTTCATAGAGACACACAGGGAGACCGGAGAGTGAATAGGGAACAGCGGGGCTTAAACAAACCCATTTTACAGTCAGATGGGGAAATCGTTGTGTGAGGATTTGTGCTGCACTAATGTCAGCAGGGAGATGTTTCTCCGCATGTCAGGATAACTTGAAAAAGTACAGAGATAAAAGGAGTTTGTGGAGTTGTCATTTTGGGTTAGTTTGTGTTTGCTTTCTGCCTTGCCATTACCCCTAATGTGAGCATGGAGCAGGTGGGTCTTATGCCAAAAGAGTCAGAGGCATACATCTAATGTTAAACCTCACCTAGTAAAACTAGACAACCACAAAAGAGAACATTTAATGAACAACAATGTAACTCTCAAACATGAGTTTTCTCATCTTTCCACTAAATCAACAGCTGGAAATAACCATAATGTTCATGCCAAATGACAGCGGTAGAAGAAATAATCACACTTTGTAGATAAATACATTTAGAAACACTACAATGTAAAAAAACGATGCAAAACCCTGCATTCAAAATCTAACCTCAAACAAAAACAGAACATAAAAGTACATTGTGTACTAATGAAAATCTATAATAATACATCATAATGTATTTATCTTGATCTGCAAAGTATCTAATGTAGTGGAGAAAAAAAGTTGTTCAAATTGGCTTCCAAAGTAAAGTAGAAGTAAAAGGTATCATGAAATGAAGGTACTGAAGGACAGCAGGCAGATTGGTTGATCATGTGGAAAATGGAGGTGGCCGTTACTTGTAGCCCTATTTGAAATTTATATTAAAATGAAGACCATTTATATGTATTTATATTGTTTTTTGCATAATTGATTGCACGTTAGTACATTTAGTTTATTTGCTTTGGATTTATTTGTAATTCTATAAATAAATACATTATTATAATTTGTATTAACATTGTAATATGTTTTTAGTACTGCTTAGACACAAGGATTGTATTATTGTCTTCAACATCCATAACTAACCAATTATTGTTCATAAAAGTAATATCAAAATTGCACAGTGGCCTCCTTAAGTAAATGTACGCTTACATACCACCACTGGCAGATATAACAGTAGGCTATAGCCCAATGGAAATACTGAAAATAGATAGGATGTGGCAGCAGCATTTAAGCATCCAGATGCAACAACAAAAACAAGACATAAACCGCAAACAGCAAACAGAGGCCTGTACTACGAATCCAGTTCAACATACCCTGGATATGTTTGAGTTATCTGGTTTAACTAACCCAAAACAAACGCGATCTCTCGCTAAGCGGTCCTACGACGCTGGTTATCAACTCGGTAACTCAAGCCAGTGGTGTTTCTCAATGTCGAGGAAGGCTGCTTCAGAGCCACTATTTCAAGGATACTACGTCATCGAGTCCTGCCGAACAACACACGTCACCAACACCAAGATGGCCGTCACTACTGTCTTGCCGAAAAAGGGATTGACTCACCCTCACTATCACCACAATGAAACACGTCCAGAAGAATGTCATGCAAAGCTGCCTGCCTTCCTTCGATTCTCCCTGAACTGCCTGATATTTTGAATGTTCAATGTTAACCATTTGTGCAGATAGCATGAAGTAAAAAAAGATCGTCGATGCTAATGTAGCGTTAGCGTTAGCATGTCTACCCCCGGGGGAGCGGGCATCCGGGCTTAAACGGTGTATTATAGAATGATTACACCGGTTTGACAGTACTCTTCAAAGGGTTCACGAAATATGACTACTACTCTTACTGTTTAAAGGTCCCATGTCATGCTTTTCTGGTTATTACCCGTCCCCTTGTGTGTTATGTAGCTTTTTATGCATGTAAACGGTCTGCAGTCACAAACCCTCAAAGTACACAATGTAGCGAGTAAAACTCTAACACAGAAAAGACCTGTCTATGCTGCCCCAGAACGCCTCGTTGGAGATTTCTCTTTTTCCATTGTTTACTTCTTGGGTACAGTGACGTATTTCGGGTATAGTGACGTAACATAACGCCTCCGCAGATTGGTCCAAATTGACCAATCTGCGGAGCCGTTACGTTACGTCCGCGGAGCCGTTACGTTTGGACCAATCCGCGGACTTCCTCACACACGCACACACACTCGGCGGGACGTTGCGAGGCTCGCTGCTGCGAGGAGCGGGACACTGTGAGCTGGCTCACTGGTGTGGGGTCGGCGAGACAGCAAGACACCGCGGAACTCAGCCTGGGCACACACACAAACTCCCAGCCAGGCTGCGGATGTGTGTGTGTTTCGGGCTGGGTTTCGCTGTGTCTCGCTGTCTCGCAGGCCACTGGGCTCACAGGGAGGGGGGGGGGGGCAGGAGCTCCAACAAGCCGTTTAGGACAGAGAGTGAATACACATACTATACAGAGATGCTGTATGAGAAACCAATGTGAGTTTGGAAAATTGCACAGTATACATTTATTTTAGTAGACCTCAACAATGGAATTATGATCAGTAGAAATTGCCATGACATGGGACCTTTAACATTTTGGGTTACTTAATGTTACTTCATGTTAAGGCTAATAAAAATGACAAGGCTAAGGCTGTAATGCTAACTAACGTGCTCCCTACTAGCTAGGTAGCTAACTTGATCCAGCCACTCCTGGTCCTTTCATCAGACGGGAAGCGAAAGAACGAGCAAGACCCATTTCTGGTATGATTACAACCTGGTACAAAGCACACAGGAATCTTGTTAAAGTTATTTTATCTTAGCTATCTCTTATATTTAGTGGAGGAAAACAATTATGACATCACTTACCCGACTCTGGGATTTGTGGTCTTTCTAGTTGCATATTTTTCATAGTCTTATATTTCAACAGTTTTACGACAAACTGTGACTTTTTTGACATGGAAATTATTTTTTAAGATTGACAAACATCATATGTGTAATTCATGGCACAATTCAAACGGGGTCGAAAGATAAGTTTTCTCTCGCCATTGACTTCAATACATAATTTTTCCGAAATAAGGTCCCATGAGTTCCACCGGAAAGGGAGGGACTTCGCCTCTCTATTAGCACAATCTGCTCCTACCTTATTGACAATAAGCTCTCCAGGTAAGTTGAACGTCTGGGCAGATTCACGGTGGTCTCAAACAGCACCGGATATTCAGACTTCCAGCTTTGCAGGAATGGTACATTACCATGTTAGCTAAAAATGCTACTGTGGCTAAATCCAACACAAAGTTAACAAAATCCTCCATCAATTAAAAACATCCGAAGATAACACCACCACCACAAGGCCACATCCTGTTGTTTGTAGGTCCGTTTTTTATGATAGTCCTGCAACAAGAGCGGTAGTAAGTAGTAAAAAGTGTTTACAACTGTATCATTAGCTAATTAGTGTGACCTGCAGCGGCTGCAGGTGTGCAACAAACAAATGCAGAGGGCGGAGTTTTGACACGTTTAAATAACCGCCAGATTGAAAAGGTGCGCTCCATTTGAGCAGCAGTGCGGACCGGCGGCGTATGTATGTTGTTGTACTGTTGAGGATATAGTGTTGAGTTTTTACATTTTCTGTTATATCAACTGTAAAATTAGATAAATACAAAATATAATCAACAAAGTACTCATGATGTAGCAATTACAATGATTGCAAACTTTACTAACTTCAGCATGAAAGAGATGAACACATGAATGAAACATGAATGCATTCATCATTAAAATTAAATAATATAATTATTTCAAATGTATACTATTTTAATCCTTTATTTCAGGATTTAATATGTTTTACAAGAAATACTGGCAGAAAGGCTGACTGTTTTGTTATTTGGAGAGTGAAGATAATCATTCCAACATTATCAGTCATGTATTTCCTAAACATAAGATTCCCTAATGTCTAAAAAAAACAAAACAAGGATGTGAGACATTTGCGAACCAAACCGCATCTGAAAGTGTAAGCCAACAGGAGCAAGACCCCAGAAGTTGAAACCGGTATGTGCCGGAATGTTTTGTTTTTTCATCCACAGAGGCTGCTGGACTCAGTTTCCAGATGTGGTGTGTGTTTAGGCACCGAACTAAAAGTTACACAACCCCAGCCTCTGGGTTCACTGCGAGCACCAGTCTGTTCTCTCTGTGTGTTTACTTTGTTCCTGGAAATGCTCTGTATCGAGTACAAGTGAACCACTACCTGCCAAACACTGACTCTTCTACATACTGGTCCTTATCAGGCCATTTCAACCAACAGCGACACCACTTATTATAATATTTAGGTATAAACAGAGTTCAAATCATGTTCTTAAAAAGGTCAGAGAAAGATGTTTGTGCTAAAAACGTCTGCTTTGTTGTTGTGTGTGAGAAGAACAGAGACGTGAACCCAACACAGAACATTAGGCTGCAAGAGTCTACTTTATTGCATTTGCAATCACAGGGTGACAAAAGTGTAAAATGTTTAACAAAGGCAAGTGATGTGTATGCACCACACAGTGTGTATATGCAACATAGTATTACAAACACAGTACAAATGTAAAAAAAACACAAAAGGAGCTTATCAGTTGCATCATCGTCTTTTTTTTTTTTTTTTTATTCTTCTCAATTCTTCTTTTTCTTGGTTGTCAATACAAAAACCACACGGTTACTGAAACAGAAGCAGCCTATGTCTACAATGAATTATTATAACAGAAAATAACTAATAATGTTGCTAACGGGACATCCTTCCGTCACCTAGCGTTGGTCATGGTCCGATTCCCCCCCCCCCCCCATCGTGGATCAGAGTGAGCTGCAGGATCAGGAGGAGGTTCCTGCGTCCCTGCTCTCACTCACCTGCCGTTGCATCACCATCTCCCTGGCAACGCAGGTGATCTGACCATTGGTCACTGCACCTTGGACCCTCGCCCTGAGAGACAAAGAGAGATGGAGATATTGTGAAACGCTATTCTTGATTCAGTATAACAGAAAGGGTGTGACTGTGTCAGACGGCTAAGGAGTGATTTGTTTACACAGGGACCGGTCTTAGCCTGTAGCCACTTCCAACTGCCAGCCAGGACAGGTATATTTTCTATGTCATGTATAAAGTAAAAGCTGAATACAGCGCAAAACTCTGCTTTACTGCCAGGTTCTACCAATCCGCCACTTACGGTATTAGATTGCGAAAACCCACTGCAAATATCATTTTCATGGACAACATCCTGTCAGGTTTTTTGGTAGCTTTATTTGACAAAATGTACAAATCTGTCTTGGACTCATCTGCAACTCTAAATTGAAGCTCTAAAAAGGTTTAAAAAAAAAAGAAAAACAGCAGCTTTGCATTTTTAGTGAGTGTACAGAGAATGATCAGGATTAAAATAAGCCTAAGGAGCAGTGGCAGCATTAGGAGATGAGTCAGCAGTGAGTGTGCGTATACTTACTTCTGCTGTGCCTCCTCAGTCAGTGGAGTCATCCCTGGCTGTTTCCCAAAGAAGAAACTGGACCACCAATGGCCAGAGTCCTGCTTAGGGAGTCCTGTGGAGGCCGATAATAAAGATACAGGTTTATACAGGGAACAAAGTATCTACTGTACATTGAATAAGGTATTCATTATGAGCTGTACTAGAAATTGTTGCCACTTACCTGAGAAAGCAGACTTAAAGGTCCCCTATTATACTGTTTTTCATCAATATTTTATAGGTCTCAGATATATACAAAACATGTCCCTGAAGTGTTTGGCTCCAAATATCAAACAGATCATTGCAGCATCCCATAATCCCCTCTGTTTCAGCCCTGTTTCAAAAGTGCTGATTCTCTGTCTGTTACTTTAGATGAAAATAAGCAGCCACTCCCCACGCCCCTCTGAGAGATATTTGGTTAAAAAGAACACAATGGTGCTCTAGGAGGAGATTCAGGTGATAAGGTGGGGGGGGGGGGTTACCTTGGTTGGTGATTGGCTAATGGTTGCACAAGCGAAACAATCGTTATGACATCATAAAGTGGCCAAAATCTGATCAGCTCATTTTCAGACAGGTTTTTATATAAATGGATCAGGACAAAAAGTGAGCAAATCTTTTCCCCTGAAACTTTCAGAATCTCTTTACACAGAGGGGACACATGTTGATGTATAAAAGACATGAAAAAGTGGATTTTCCATAATAGGTGACCTTTAACTTTTAAGCGTAAAAATGTAGACTACTGTGTTTGTTTGAGTTGAGTGTGTTTCATCAGCTACACTGAGTGAGCCATGACTCGGGTTTCCCCCCCTGTCAAGCCTTGTGTTTGGCTCTGTGACAGACTGCGACACCTTGGGAAGTGACTGAACAGCTGAATTTGCATACAGGCAGTTAAAGTTATACTACAACTGCTATGTGTCATAATGAACTTCTAGGTCAAATTCTCTAAGTGGTGTCACTTAAGGACAAATACTGACCTCCTAATTATACATTAAGCAAACCAGGTAAATCCTCTAATCAAGTAACACATGTAAACTACTAAGCAATCGAAAAGACATCTTTAACTATGTTTTAAAGATGTTTCTGGATATAAATAATGCCTATTTTTTACCAATAGAGCTATGATTTCACAGCTAAGGAAAAAAACAGCAGGAATGAAAGGTATGTGCACTCCACTCTCCAATGTACACACAGACACACATATTTCCCCTTTCACCTACTTTGATTTGCAGTGTATCCATGTCGCTGTGTAAAAATATTCCCTGACACCATTAAAAAGCTGACATAGCTATTAAATCAGGAATGGCAACTGAAAACCATGAGCCAGCACTTCTCGGTCAGAGCAGATGGTTTTTACCTCAAGCTACACTGAGACGCTGATCCAGAATTAGAGATGAAGATATGAACTGATGCGGAGGGTTATATTGGTGTATAAGGGGGCGAAAGAAAACGTGCCTGGTGCGGAGTTATTTTATTAATACTGACATCTGAATCCTATCCAGAACCAATGGGAAATGGGAGTTGCAGGGTTTCTAATCCCATCGTGAAAAATCATGATTGACAACGACTTGCTGCTAAATTAGACAAAGCCAGATCAAACCTGAACTAGTTTATGCATGATGACTCAACAATAGTAGCTCTGTGTGGTCTGAGCAACAGCTGACTCAACCTCAGCAATGCTTTGAGACATACCCTGCCTGCCATGTTACCTGAAGGGTAAGCAGTGTGATGTGGATTGAGTATTGTCACTATAGTTTAAGTTAAGATTGTTGCTCTAACTGAAGATAGATATTCGCTCAGCCACATCTGGATCCTAAACAGAGACACACGTCGCTTCTCTTGAAAGGAACAAACTGTTCTTTCCAAAACCACAGCCGTTAAAGTGCATCACTCTTTTTTAGGAGTGCATGTGGGATATGTTGCATAATTTCCTGACTTCATCACTACAAACTCTGAAATTCTTTTGTAGCAGCTGTATGTTGATTCAGAGTATATTTAACCAACGATTGTTTTGTTGGTTTACTGTTAATAAACCAGTTATGTGAAAAGACAGTTGCATACATTATTTAAATCAGCTTGTGAAGAATGTTCTTTGAAAATGTAAATCATGTGATTTACATTTTAAAGGGTTTAAAGGAATGAGTTTTAACTTCTCTCAGGGGTCCAAATTCTGTTTCCACACTGACGCGCATTAAGTTATGCAGGGAAACCGTTTTCCCTAGCGTTAATACGAAGACAATTTAAGAAATGTTCATGGAGAGTAACACACACCTGGGTGGTGAGGGATGACCTCTCCACTGTACTCCGAACTGCCGCAAGAGCTGCTACTAGATGTAGAGCCGATGCGCCCTGAAAGAGGAGAAAAATAGTGTTTAGCTTAATCACAGGGAGTCACCAAACTAAAAAAGGTTAAATAATTCCAAATTCATTATCCATGGATTGCAATGGACGGTTACTTATTTTACCCACAGGGAAAACGTAATGTACTTGCATAATATCTACCCGTTCCCTTAAGAGTGGTGGGGGCGTTCACATGGACACGAAAATTAAAAATCCTCTCGTTATATAACCGCAGCCCGAGGGGCCACTCTGTGGTTGTAATGTAAGCTTTTGATTTGATTTACTAAGACAGGTTACAAGTCTATTTGGCACTAAACCAACCCCATTTATAGAGGCCACCACCATCCCATATTCTGAAGAAAAATATGTGATCTCTAATGACTCAAGAAGCTATCCAAGACATTGGGAAACAACACAGGAAGGGTGTAACCTTGAAATTAAAAACCTACTGCAACTTCCCCTTGAAGCACTAATCAAAATATATCTGGTTTTACATTCAAGCTTGAAAGGATCATTACTAAACCCCTGCAGGGTGGGACTTTATTTCACTTGCAAGGATAACCTATTAGCTACTCTTAACGCATGTTCAAACGTGCGTACAAACAATGATTATGACACTAATGCTACAAGTATTAAAACGTTACTCAGAGAACCAGATTATTTCCCTCTGAGTATGGCCCGAATATACTAGTCATCTTTTATACAGAGAAACCCAAGGTGACGTAGCTAGTAGGAATATAAAGTCAATCTTACGGCAGACTCAGAGTTAGTCACCAGACAGGAGGAGGGAGTCAGTTGTGAACATCTGCATTGGTGTGATAAGGGAATAAAAAAAGGAGAGACTCACTTCGATAGTAATCAGTGGTGGCCACGAGAGAGCCGCCTGCTGGAATAGATGCCATTCTACTGTAGTTGGTCGCTGTACGCTGTGCTGGATGGAAACCTGGGGAGGAAAAACAGTATGATCAACACCAGACAGCAATACATGGAAGAATACCCACAGACAGAGGTTCAAAACAGGATGAATTATGGTTTCAAATCACTACAAGGGATGCAACTAATTATTATTATTAAGCTATATGTCATTATCTTGTCTAATCATATATAATTAACCAGTTGTAAAAAATAAGGGCTTAACGTTGTTGTTTTGTGTCTATCCCTTCCTTAATGAATTGAGTAATTGTTAAGTCTATAAACTGCTGGAAAATGATTAATCAGAAAAATGCCTTTTGAATTATTCCAATGTCTTGTTCTGTCCAACCAACTGAACAAAATCCATAAGAATTGTGATACATATAAAAAAACTGTGTATTTTTCTTTATTTTAATCTCTTCTAATGTAATAAACTGTTTGTCTATGTGTTTAAGGTAAAGGGACTACATCAACAGGCACATGTTTGGCTGTTTTGCTTGATAAATGACTTCAACATATAATATTAAAATAGCATTTTGGATATAGCCAATCGTCAAACACTTAATCAACTGGCGTTAATCCCTTCAGCGCTGATGATACAAAGGAACATGTAACCCATAAAAAAGAGAAAAACATCCTGGACTCCAGCTGTGATGGATGTAAAAACAAACAAACAAACCTGAGGCTCCAAACAGCAACATCCACACACATTAACTGCTCATGTCTGAAGGACATTGTACATCGTTTATATATATATATATATATATATATATATATATATATATATATATATATATATATATATATATATATATATATATATATATATATATATATATATAGAATTCTTTGTTTCCTCCTCGCTGGAACATCACGTTCACACCTACACTACAATGACGTCAGCCCATGTTTTGCAGGGGTCTTGTTTACATTAGACTGTCAATGCAGAAAACCGACCTTTTTACGTATAAAAGCAGAGAATATGAGTGCTTAGTTAAGTCTGTCTTAGAGTGTAAATGAACAAAGCAAAAACAGATGGACCCTTTCTTTCACACTGAGGAAATGTTGTCTCGATACGAAGACAAAAACCAAATTATAAGAGTGATGTTGACATTCAAACTGAGGGTCGACACAACGACACCATCAGTAATAGGACTTTTAGTATGCTATGAATGAGAACAATACGAATACAACGAGAAAATACTACATACATATCATGTATTTATTTTTTTAAACAAAGCAGAGATTCTGCAACAGATCATAACAAACTAGGCTAGCATCGCTAGCTCGCCCACCACCAAAAACAGTATTACCACCATTTTATCACCCGGGGAAACCCTCACCTTTTTAGGAACCCAAACGTTCTTGATGTTCAGTAGCACCCAATTCAACTCAGTCGGCAAGGCTGGGGGAGTAAACGCTAGGCGACGAGGCCCATTAGAAAATAAGTGTTGGTTAAATGTAACCCTCCAAGGTCCGAGCAGAGATCAACGAATTGTTGTTGGGATAAACGGGCATCTCGTGTTTTTATAGAGAGACGGGCGGTGACGTCACATCACGCAGGGGGCGGGGCGTGTTCAATAACAGCCCATGTCTTGCACAGGGATTACACATGAAGTGTACACGTGGTGTATATCCATGCTACACTCAATACTGTAGAAACTTTTAAACACAACAATTCAAAGTATTTTATATTACAAAAAAAAAAGCCACAGTGGTGGAATATAGGGTTCATTTACTCAGGTATATTAAAGATTCAAAGGCTTTATATTGTCATATGCACAGTAGCTACAGTGTAGATATTGACATGCACATCTTAAGACCTAGGCTCCTTCAACAATGCAACATAAGTATATATAACAAATAATGAATAAATGATATAAAGTAGAAGTAAGTAGAGTAGAACAGACCAGAAATTGAACAAAATTGTTGCAAGTGAGCAATGTGCAGTAACAAGTAAACTATATACATGTACAATATTTTAATATGAGTTTAAAACAGAATGTTACATTAATTACTGTACTGAACTTGGTACAAATGTTCAGTACTAATCATTTTAATTGTATCTTTACTTTATGTAGCTTACTTCTTATCATTTATGGTTTTCTTTATTTTTTCAATTTTTCTGTACTTATTTATTTCCTCAATAGCCTATAGGCTAATTTGTATTTAATCTCTTTACTCACTTTAAACTGAGTAAAACTTGCATTTTCCTGTGGGGATTAATAAAGGTCTATTTTATAATATTTGTAGCTTTTATTTTTATAATATATGTAGCATAACTCAACAAGTGTTTTTGTTAAAGGATAGGGGTTATAGGGTAAAGTTCAAAAAGAAGATTAATTTCAGTGACTTTTAAAGTGTAATACTGTTATAGTCACTGACTAGTATATCACAAACCACAGTGAGCATGACCCAGAGAAAACACACACCGTAATAAGAGCTCCCTCTGGTGGTAAAATCTACGAAATGCATCTAATTTAAAATGTAATACAGCAGATTGAAGGACGCATACACCTGTCGTTTTTCTATGTTGTTTGCAAATTCATGTTTACAATCATCTTTTGTCAGTTTCAAGTTTCAGCACATAAAATAATAGATAATAGGTTTCAGGCTCCCACTAACATGCGAAATATTTACAATATGAATATCGGTTATTTGTACCCAATAACCAAACGAAACTTAAAATGTACTTTTGTTGATTTTCACTTCTACACTATGAAATCATACTTATCTCTCTTTGTGTATTGTAGAAATGATTTGCAGCACATAGACCTAACAGTATCTGGTCAAAGTAAAGCCAAAACGATATTCGTTGTCGGCAGGATTCGAACCTGCGCGGGGAGACCCCAATGGATTTCTAGTCCATCGCCTTAACCACTCGGCCACGACAACTGATAGTTATGGGGGTTGAATGAGACTTTTTCAAATCTCGCGATACTGGACAAAGGTCAAAAGTCAGTTAGGGGGCGTTTGAATTGAATCGGTGCGCCGAAGTATGGAGGACGGAAAATGAAATAAGTATAAATAAATAAATGCATAAATAAATGTATGAATAAAAACAGGAATAAATAAATAAATAAGGCAATAAATAAATAAATGGATGAATAAATAAATGTAGAAATAAATAAATGTGGAAATAAATACAGGAATAAATACATGAAATAATAAATAAATGCATAAATAAATATGGAAAAAAATAAATGAATGTATAAATAAATACATAAAAGTTGAGAATAAAACAAAATACACATTATTATAAATCTTTAATGTATTTCTACATTTACTTTCACTTACATTTATTGATTTATGTATTTCTGTGTCCGTATGCTAATGAGGTAGGCGGTCGTAACACATCTCCTAACACTTCCCCTGGTGGTTTTACTATCAATCAATCAATCAATTTTTATTTATATAGCCCAATATCATAAATGTTACATTTGTCTCAGTGGACTTCACAGTTTGTACAGAATATCAGTATGACAATACGACACCCTCTGTCCTTAGACCCTCACATCGTACAAGGAAAAACTTCCAAAGAAACCCCACAGTTTAAAGGGGAACATGGGAGAAACCTCAGGGAGAGCAACAGAGGAGGGATCCCTCTCCCAGGACGGACAGACGTGCAATAGATGCCGTGTGTAAATTGAAAAGATAATACATTTACAACATAGGTAGACCAAATGTTTGGAAATGCATGTGTCTATAATAAGAAGATGAATCCACGAGGATGTCAACAATCCTGTGGGATACCCTAATAACATCTGTTTAAGGTATAAAGGCTTTTACATCAAGGATTTTTTTTTAAATGTATTTAATTCTTATTTTCATTTCTTTATGTTTTTATTTTGAGTAATACAGTTTTTTTCATATTAAATATCTTGATATCTTTATTTTCAAGTTATTTTTTTACGATTGTATTGTGTATTATATTATTAGTTTATTTATTTCATTATCATTTTATTGTATTATTTCAATTATTATTTTATTATTATAAATCAGATAATAGACAGAATATGTTAAATAGTATAAAATGTAGAATTAAACACATTTTGTCAAATAAAGTGACAGACAGGGCCCCAGCATGGGCTAAGTTCTGCAGGTGCAGCTCCTGCGGGTCCTCCTCCATCAGGCCTGGTCCTCCTCGCGGGTAAAAACCTCATGTCTCAATTGAACCACACTGTGAATATGAGAAGGGGAACATTTGTTCAATAAATGCTTTAGATTAGACAATAAAGAAAATAAAAAGTTAACCGTTAAGAGTGGCTCAGTTCTTTTAGATTGACAATATTATTATTGTATTCCTAATATTTCATGTATGAAGGTTTAATTTAAAAGAAGAAGAGGCACCTTAAAATAAAGATTGGTCTTTCAGTACATTTTGAAAATGTTTGTTTTGAATTGTTTGGCTAAAGTCAAAGGCTGGTACTCCGTCCTCCTCCCTCCCATGTAGGGACCATGCATTTTGGGTAGGATCAAATTAAGAAGATAGGCAATTTTGAGTGCAAAGAAATAATTATTTAACGAGAATCCAGGGGGGAAATGTTGGTTACCATTAGCATCACAAACTACAAATATAGTGATCCGTTTAAAACCAAAGAGATCAGTGAATCCAAACAATATATTTTTCCAAAATAATGTTATCTTATGTCTTAATTAACAACACATTGAGGCAGTTCACTCCAGACTGACTTTGTGCATCCAGCTGATGCTAAATCAATTTATGTTCAGACGTCTTGGTTTGTGTGATTATTAAAAATTCACATGAAACAGCGCCCTCATCCTTCCCTGGTGGTCTAGTGGTTAGGATTCGGCGCTCTCACCGCCGCGGCCCGGGTTCGATTCCCGGTCAGGGAACTACTGTTTTTATCTCGTGTTTAACTTACCATTTGTCAAGTATCGAACAATACTGTATTACACAGGGGTGCAAACTCATCATGGATAAAAAAGGTGACAAGGTTCGAACCCCCTGGGGGTCAGCTCCCCCTGAAGATTTTTTTGAATTATCAGCTTTAAAATGTGGATTTACAGGCAATTTTAGCAATCAGAACAACAAAACAAGCAGTGGTAATAATAAGAAAAACACAGAATTTCCATTTGTAATATAACAATGCATTTATTTTGTAGAGCCGTACCACTATCTAACACAATTTGCAACTATAGAGTTGAGTCATATCACAGGTGCTAACTTTTTTAGCGCCACAAACAGAAAGGGAAATTCTTCTTTCTGCCAAGAATTCACTTTTTCATTTAAGAAAGGGGAGCATTTTAAACCTCTGCACTGAAACACAACAATATTAAGAGTGAGAAGCCAAAGTGGTCTTGCAATGAGTGTGTCAGGAGGAATAATTCAATGTGTTGCAGAAAATATTATTGGACGGTGTAAACTCAGTTAGCGGTAGCCTTTTTTCAACACTATAATTGTCTAATTTAGCCAATTTTACAGAGAACATCAGCAGCACACTTTACTGCTTGTGCTCTACTTTGAAAGAGTGCCATGTCCTCTCTGAGCGGAATCAGCATTAACGTGACTGCACAATCATACTTGTTGAATCGTTGCTTCATGAAATAATAGAAAAACAGGCCTTGCACATGTTGGATTGGGACTGAAATGTGACCGATGCTACTGTGCCCTTCACAGCTTGCAGCAACACAATAATAATTTCCCTCTGTCTGGGTCAAAATGTCTCGGTAACATTCACTTCCTCACACGTAGTTCTCATTTCAAGGGTAAAGACAGTTTTACTATTCTGTTGTAGTGATCACTGATTGATACATAATTCACTCATGGAACTACGGTTTGGGGGTATTGTTCCGCACGGACACACATGTTGACTGTACCTACTGTGTGCCCTCCTTTCTCTTCTTCTCTTCTCTACTCGGACTGCAAGCCAGCAACATGTGCTTTTCTGCTCCTCAATAAAGCAACCTTTTGCACCTTCGATGCACCGCATCTGACTCCTATCTCTCGGCACTACACTGGTGACCCTGACATAAGTCTCGCAGAAGTTTCCGAGACTGAACCGAACATGGCTAGAAACGCCGTTTTTCTCAAACTGCCGGAGATTTTTGGAGACGTCCGTGGCTGCCTCGCCATTTCCACATCGTTTCGGCACCGGGAGACAGCAAGCCTCCCGGCCACATGGAGACGATGTACCGCCTGCTAGGTACGGAAGAACCCGGCTCCTCTTTCATGGGACTGTTTCTTCGGGACATGCGGCTGCATGTCCAGACAGCGCTCGCTAACACGGCTAGTGTTGAGCCCCGCGCTTTAGCCGAAGAAGCTGACCGGTTCTTCCTGGCCGCCCGGCGATTTACCCTTGAGGTGCTGGCCCCGACTCGCAGCGGCGCCTTACCTGGTAGAGGCACGCCGCCTAGCAGAGGCTCCGGGGCCGACGACATCGACTAGCGGCTACCGGCTAACAGCTAACGGCTAACAACGTAACGGCTAACAAGGACGACTAATGGATAACAGCTAACGGCTAACAGCTAACGGCTAACAAGGACGACTAATGGCTAACAATAACAGCTGACGGCTAACAACGGCTAACAGCTAACGGCTAACAACGACGACTAACGGCTAACAACGACAGCTAACGGCTAACAACGGCTAACAACGATGACTAACGGCTAACAACGGCTAGCAGCTAACGATGACTGACAGCTAGCGGCTAACGGCTAACTTCGTCCATCGGTTAACATCTGACTGTTAACCCTTTTTGGTGGTGCTGGAGAGGAGGTTCGACCAAGTCTGGTTGACCTCGTGTGGATCCTCTCACAATTTCGCCCACTTGTTTTTTGATCGTGGACAGGACGATCTTTTTGAGTTTTTCCCTGGTGCCTGAGAGGAGGTTCGATCATGTCTGGTCGGCCTCGTGTGGACCCTCGCGCCTTTTCACCACCTCGACGGCGGTTTCGGACGTCGCCCACGTTTTCATCGGCGCCTGGGTGGCGCACTTCTGGACCCCGTCTCGCCTCGACAGTTTCGGACGTCGCCCATGCTTTCATCGGCCCATGGGTGGCGCGCTTCGGGACCCTGTCTGGCCTCTTCCCTCGCTTCGGCAACAGCTTCGGACGTCGCCCACGCCTTCATCGGCCCGTGGGTGGCGCACTTCTGGACCCCTTTTGGCCTCTCCCCTGTCCACGGCTCCTTCCTCCCGGGGATACTACTCCTGCCTCCCGGGGATACCGCTCATTCCTCCCAAGGACTTCGTGCCCGCCGCCGCTGCGCGCTCGCCTGCGGCCGGGCTGCGCTCCTCCCTGCTGGGGACCACCGGGATATTCACGCCCGTCCCCACGTTGCAGCTCAGCGACCCAGCTTTCTACGGCTGGCAGATGTTTTCTTCGTTCGCCTCGACGCCTACAGCGGCCCCCTTACGGCGGCCCGTTTCATGGCCCGGCCCTCGCCTGCGGCCCCACCCTCCTCAGCCTCTGTGGTGCTTCCTCCCGGACGCGAGGATTGTGTCCATGTTTGAATTCTGGGGGGGCTTGTGTAGTGATCACTGATTGATACATAATTCACTCATGGAACTATGGTTTGGGGGTATTGTTCCGCACGGACACACATGTTGACTGTACCTACTGTGTGCCCTCCTTTCTCTTCTTCTCTTCTCTACTCGGACTGCAAGCCAGCAACATGTGCTTTTCTGCTCCTCAATAAAGCAACCTTTTGCACCTTCGATGCACCGCATCTGACTCCTATCTCTCGGCACTACACTGTAAAGAGAAAGGCAGAAGACAGTGACTCTGACACTTCTTGCGGCACACCTTCCTTTGTCATCGATGTGATTTCTAAGGGGAAAATAGAAACAATTTGTTAGCAGCAGTTCCCTGTTGATATTATATTATGTTATTTGAAGATGGAACATTTATTTTTTAATTAAAAAAGAACAAAAGAAAATATTTTACTTTACCTATGGCGCGAAAATATCTTATATTATGTACATATATAATATATACATTTTTGATATATTATATGATGTTATTTCAAGATGGATTTTTTTTTTTTTTAATTAAAAAAGAACGAAAGAAAATATGTTCACATCTGGTAGCTACAGGTGTAGTCAATAAGCCCTTGGCTAACAATAGCTTCGCTAGCTCCCTTGGTAAGCTAAAAAACACATCAGCAGCTAACCTTAACTAACTCATAATAACTGAAATAACAGATAGCTTACCTTGAGAGCGTGTTCCACGTTCTGCGACAGGAATGTAGGCTCGTAGGTAGCTTCCTGTAGCTAGCTTATACGGCTATCGACTCCGGCGCAGTGAAGTCCGAGAAGCGTAGTTCCTAGAAAGCCGACAGGAAGACTCGCGCGCGCTAGCTGTCATGATGGATTGAGATGACAGCTCCCGGGAGGAGTGTCATCTGCGCCCGGGAGCTGTCATTAATCTCAATCCATCTCAAGACCCAAACTCGCAGTCGCAGATGACCCCCCCCCAAATATTTTTATTGCAGATCTACACGAACCACACAAACGACCTATTTTGGTTTCAAAACGGCGAATTTCGCCGAAAGGTGACAAGTTTGTAGCCCTGATTACAAATGTGAAGTAATGTTACGTGGATAAAGGCATGATTTACTACTGTCTTCTTACATACAGTTTTGATTTAAACCGACCGAGCACAGGCATAATGCACAAACTATATATTTTAATATAATCATTCTGGTATCATCAAAACTCAAGGTACGACTTGAACACCATCTAGCAAAAGTGTGATAACGTAGTAAAAACTCTATAATGCTTCAAATACAAATTAATAAATGCAACTTTGTGCCAATTGTTGCATTTTTAGGTAAAGCGGTGTACAATTGGCCACTGCATGAAACAAATCCCCTTAAAATCAGACAGAGCTAAAAGTTAAGATCTTTCTCAACATACAAACAAAATTAACAAGAAAAGTAAATATTTTCTGTTTGAATTTTGGCTGTACAAGGAAACGAAAAAAAGATAGAGTAAAGTGAGGAAAATCTTCCAACAAAGTAAATTGTAAATGTTGTATTACCTTCAGTACATTTCAAGGACATATCTGACACACTGATCCAACACCACTTGTTCATTTAAAGGAATGCTTTATTGATATCCAAACATATACAACAAAACCAAATGTTTAATTAATTCACCATATTTTTCCAAATCTGATCCCTTTCCATATTCTACATCAGCTAGGCCCAGGACCTAAATAAAGCTAAAGTCTACTGTCCTCTCTGAGCACACTCGTCATGTGCTGCACTTCCCATTGGCACCCAAAACAAAAGACCATCATTTTCCGTCAGGCTCACAAAACTGAATGCAGCAATAAACAGGCAACAGCTACACTGTAAAAAAACAACATCTCAAGTCATTTAATTTAGGATTTATTTAAAAATGTATTTTTCCTATACAAAGTGGGATCGTTGCCCAACAGGGAGCATCAAGTATGCTCTCTACTTTCTTCATGAAAAATATGATGTTATGTGTAAATCCTGTAGTAAATGACTTGAGATCAATATTTCTTATAGTGTGCAACGACATTTTGTATCTTGGCGAGGCAGAAAGTCAGAGACTCCAGATATTCAGAGGCAGAAAGAGAAAGGTTTTTGTAACAGATATTTAAATATTGGTAACTTGTTTTTTTAACTGATGGCAAATCATTTGTACAAATAACAAATCCTCTCTTAGAGTACACCTCTCCAAACGGAAGGAAATCCACAAGAAAACAGAAAATCACCCAACAGTAATATATTACCTACCAAATGAGCAACACACAAAACAATGAAAAACATTTAAGATTAACTGGCAGCAGTTTTGAAGCCGAAAGTTGTTTACAAGCAGTTTGTATATTTTTATTTGTTTGTTCTTTGAAGCCCAGCTCCTTCACCGAGAACTGTTTCTATATCTTTAAAAAAAATGTTCTGCTCTTTTTGTTAGACTACAAGCTGGGAAGTTTTGTCGTGAATCCTTGAATGATTTCCAAAATATTAAGGTATATAACAGCTCAGAATTAACCTTTTTTACCAGCTCAATAAAATGTGTATACACATGACTACTTGAGACATTGCAGTGAGGATACCAGAGAAACCATTTCTACAGTTTTTTGGCAACATGGAAAAATCTTAATTCCCTTGAGAACATTTTTACATGATCATCCTCGACAACAACAACTTGAGATTGACTTACAATTTCAGACTAATTTTGGCAATTTTAATTGAGTTGCCCCGTCTCTTTGGCTTGGAACTTTAACTAACAGGAGTGTTACATTTTGTCAAACCTCCAGAGGCATTGTTGCCTTTGAATCTGCAACTTTATTGAAAAAAAACACCCACAACTTTCTTGTTTTTAGGACAAAAGTGACAGTGCTGCACATCTCTGCGCTTTCAGGTTTAATGTCACTGTTTCTGAGGCCGTGCAGTTTGTAAGAGCTTCGGCTTTATACCTTCAGGGGCAAAACAATCAGAGCAACAGTGATTTGGTACAGTGTGTGAGTTTGGCTTAATGCACAGTGTGTGAGCATTTAGTGTGTTAACAGGAGTGCATTAAGGGGTTGTTGGCAAAGTTCCTTCTATGGCAGCTAGATTTTTTCATGACACATTTTGTGGCCCGTCGGACTCTAAACAACCCTTACTCCCCTTCCTTCATTACGACCAGTCTGTACAATTTAAAAAAAGGAACACAAAGAAAGAAGAAAACCCATCTCTTTTCTACCAGCTAACTTATAATAACAGGTGAACCATTTAAAGTGAATAAGGCCGATAGAGAAGCGTTGACATTCACCAGGTAATGTACAGAGCAAAGCATCGTCTCACATTGAGTTCTGTCATAACAGGAAGGGAACAGCGGTCACACCAGAGCAGAGAAAAAACACAGTCAAGGTAGTTTCACTTCCGACCTGAGGTCTTAGTTTCACTTGCAAATCACGGCGCTAGCATCCTGCTAGCATCCAGACTCATGTTGTTAAATGAAACCTGTTTGATTATGTTCCTTCTCGTCTGATTAGTAGACTGCAGCTTGTTAATGGGTCAGTTTCACAAACATTTAAAACGTGTTTAAAGAAAAAACCTCCTGACTGACAATAACTCACGCCTGTGAAACTGACCCAGTGTTTGTTTTAAGTGTTTCTCCTCCTCCGGCATTTTTTTTTTTGCCTAAACCCCCCCCAACCTGATTTCCACCATACGGCAGCATCAGTGACAATATATTTATTCATATATATTTATACATATTGATAAAAGTTATGTAAAAACATTATGCAAAGCAGTGTAAAATAGTTTGTAATACAAAATGGTTTACGGTTTATTTTTTGTTTTTACATCCTGGGTGTGTGTGTTTTTAAGGGTCTTCTTTGCTTGGTCGGTATGGTACAACTGAGATGAGATGCACATGCATGTAGCAGTGAAAGGTCTAAAGTGTGGGGAGGGGGAGTGTGCACGCTGACCTGCGAGTGTAGCCTGCGTTCACACTGCAGGTCGTGAAGGTAACTGTACAAGTTTGAAAGAAGGTGAGGGATACTGTGGTGACACTAGCATGTGATCACAGTGTGAATGCATGAATTAAAGTACACGATAGTAGTCAGAAACGAGAAGACAGAAATAGTAGCAGTATACGCCACCATCTTAGGTATGCCCGTAAAATGCTCCTCCACCCTCAGTCTAAAGATGTCCTGCTTCTTAAACTCTGTGATTTTGGATACTGCTGCAGAGATGCATCTAAGAATTAAATGTGAAGTTTCTCATTTAGTTGAAGAGCCTGACATCTTAATAATGCCTTTTTGTAAGTTAGGTGATTTGCAGAAGCAACCTGTTTGAAAAAAGGTGTCTGACAACTTATTTGAGCTAACAAATGTGGGTCTTAATAGGGTGAAGATGTAAATGATTCAGGTTTAGACATCAACAAAACATTTTCCTTTCCCTCCGCAGCGAGGCGGGGGGAATGGAGGCCGTGGGACCAGCAGCGATGGGAAGCTCGTCCCACCTCAACCCCACGAGTCCTGCCCCCCCGCCCGTCTGCGCTGACAGACCTCAGGGCAAAGAGAGTGGAGTTGGTGCGGTGGAGGGTCAGCGATGTGAGGTGTTAACAGTACAGTCTCAGGTCGTGAGGAAGGTGGCAGCGAGGAGGAGGAGGAGGAGGAGGGATGCATTCAGAAAGGCGGGTTCTCCTGAGTGGGGGTGGTGTCAGTGGGGGTGACGGGCTCCCCGTTTCCTCTGGGGCCGACAACCTTAGTCTGAGGGGGGAGAGAAAGAGAGAGAGAGTGTTATTGATCGTCAGTGCTAATATACTGACTCATCAGTTTCTGTTTCCTGTCGGGGGAAAACACTGACCACGTACAGAGACGCCTATCCTGAGATCAATAACACCCATCTGAGAAGGGAAAAGGAGATGAATGCATACACTATAGGTCTGATTATTAAAGAAGCGCTTGGTCTTTAAGTCAGAAACTGGAAAAATACATTTTAAAAAGTCTACCCAATGTTTTGCCATTTAAAGTATTTGTTTTAATCAGTCCAAAACACGAAGATATTCCGTTTATTATGTATAAAAACAGAGAAAATCAGTAAGTCTCCACATCTGAGAGGCTGCAAACACAATTTCTGCATGAATAATCACTTTCACGATTAATTAATTATTTAAAAAATATGTTTATTATTTATTGTTTTAATTGAAAACCGTCTTCTCACCTTCAGGGTCTCCACTCTGTCCTCAAAGGACTTGAAGGTCGCAGAGTTCCTGCAGGACAGACACGATGTTACACTCACAAAATACACACACATGCATTGTTACATGCATCAGCAAGACAAGTAAAAAGGCAAGATAACAGGACACTCCAGCTGGTGATGGCAACACATAGAAGCTAAATGAAACACAGAATCAAATAAGAACAATTAAACGTGTTTTTCATTTTCTAGTCTTTGTATCAGGATATATTTTGTAGAGAAGTATATCTGCTCATAAAATGACTAGTTAAATACAAAAATGATTGGGTAATGCTTCACTGCAGCCATAGTAATACTGCCACAAACTGTCTAACTGACACAACGTGTTGTTTGGAATAGGTTTAATTATTTAAAAATCTTCTTAGTTTCCAAACCCATTTAAGGAACACAAAAATAGAACATTTTAAAATTAAATAATGCAGAAGATGACAAGTAAAATCAAACATTTTCCCAGCAGATCAAAAATTCAACACATCACAAGCAAATACATACATGTACATACATACATGCTGTCAAAAGCTGGTGAAAAATATAACCACATTTGGCAATTCCCTTGTGAGGAAAGTGTATGAAAAATCTTCTCATTTCACTCAGTATTTAAGTAAACTCAACTTTAAAAATCTCACAGTTGAGAAATCAGGCCAAGCAACCGCTAACAAAACAAGCTTTGACATCAACAGATAAAGAACATTTAGAAAGGCGGCAGCGGTGCAGTAATACAGTTCTTTAATAAAAGCAATGTGTGTTACAGTCTGACAGGTTGGTGTTACTTTACCTCATGGCGGGCATACTTATCGAGTGGCGAATGGAATAGTTGCTACTTTGTAAGCGTTAAAGAGAGGAGACAGAAGTGCAAGTGTTAGCAAGCATACACATACACACACACACACACACACGCTGTTGGTGGTTATTAGTTATCGCTTGACGTATTGTTTTATTTCTTATTCCAATACACTTTAAGTAGGGCTGTACCAAATGCCTTTTAACACTCAATGCCTATAACAACATTTTCTAGGAAAGCTTTGAATTTCTGTTGTCATATTTTGACAAGTCATTACACTTAAAAAGGTGTTAAAGATGAATGAATGTTATTGTGTTATAAGAAACTCTGTTGACGGTGCAGTACGATTGTTAATAAAGGTTAAGTGTTTTTGAAAGGCTAATATGGATTCAAGCAGAATATTTTGTAAGATAAAAACATGTTTTGAACTTTTTAAATGATAAACATCTACCTTCTTTCAATACATTTTACTTAAACGTAAACTTTATAATGCTCAGAAGTCATTGGTAATGTGGTTATCACACGAGTGACGGGTCTGAAACTATTTCAAACTAATCTTAATGTGCAAAATATCTATAAGCTTCTTATATAAACGAAGCTTCAAACTCGTTGGTACAGCCCTACTTTAATTAAAAAGAAAATATTATTCAAATGGATAGTTTAACAACTGTAAAGAAAACTGAATTACTTTCAGGTAATCTAAGGGAATAACATAATTGAGGATAACAAAAAAAAAAAATGCAAGTCAAAGTATTATTAGTAAAAAAAAAAAGGCAGAGCTTAACCTTTATGAGGAATTAAAACAATTGCGTATGACACATTTCAAGCCACATGACTGTTTTTTTAGTCGGACATGTTAGTCTTACCTAAAGGAATTAGAGAAAGGAAGAGCTCTGCAGGTCAAACCAAGGAAGCAATACAAAAACAAGAAGAGGGCATTAGCAAAAAGCGTCAGGAAACAAAATGAAACCAACAACAGGCGACACACAGGAGAGAGTCATCAGCAGGGGAATGAGCAGGAGCCGGGATGTGTGTGTAGCTAAGGACACCAGGACAACTTCTGTGGTTCATATGAACGCCGTTTCTTTCATGATTATTTAGAAATCCTATTGGAGGTAAAACAAGCTAAGATATCGTTTTTCCTAATCTGAATATGAAGTTACATTAATGAAATCTATTTGCCATAAAAGACAGTTGAATACCGTGCAGCCAACAACAACAACAACAGCAGCTCACATGGTAAATGTATCCCTAATAAAGGGTCATCACTATGCTGCTGTATTTATTTTGTACAGATGTGATGTGTTATTACTCTAAATAATTTCTTTCTCCTAATCGATGTTGGTCGACAGTCAATAATACTGACCACCTTCTGATGGTTGTTCACAATCAAAGCATACCCATTAAGAGAGCTGAAAACTCTAGAGCAAGTGTTCCGTTTGATTCATGGCTGATTAACGTTGTTGCGTTATTGATTGGAAATGGACATTTTACTGCATTTATCAAGAAAACGTTTGAGTTTAAATTAACTGGAGATCAGAGGACATTATGAATAAAGGCCAGTTTTAGTACCAAGTAGTCATGCTATCTGCCTCTGAGGTATTAAGGGCCACTTGAATTTACTTTCAATCCAAACAAACTTTACCCAATATGCTGGCATCCTTTGAAATGAATATATGCAGAGTTCAACTATCAATTACACCCAGAACAGAACAACCAGAACTAAAATAATATCATACTACCCTTTTGCTATATAATACTAAATGAATGAATGTAACATGCAGGGACATTAAACCAGATCAAAACAGCTGAAATATGTTAGTTGGGAATACTCTATGAGGACCCAATGAACATAAAGGCACAACACATTTGTTCACACACACTCAGGCAGCCATTAATCCCTTTCCTCACGCACACACACACACACTTGCATGAAGAGCTAATATGGGAGGTGAAATAGAAACATTAAAAAAGTCATAGACGGTTGTGCAAGTCAACAAAGAGCCATGTGAGATGTTAATGAGTTAAGGGTTAGTGCATTTCCACTCGGTCGGTTTGTTTTTCCAGAGCTAACGGTTTTTTCTATCTCACCCCTTAATCACACTTTAAGAAGTTGTTGCTTTGACGCTGAACTTAACAGTGTTTGTAACAAATGTTTTCTCACGTTTGATGGACATCAAAATGTCTATAGAAATCTGCACAGTTTGAAGTCAAATAAAAACCCTACAAAGCATGATTCCAGGGTGAACAAGTATTCTACATTAAAGGGGTGGTCCAACTATGACTAGGCAGACAAAGATAGCGTTTCAAGTGGCAGAAATTCAAATTTAGCATCTGGGATTTGACTCCCGAGACATAGCGGTAAACCTTCCCTTAAACGATGTATTTGATGCCACAAGATGTCCAACTCTTAATCTTGTTGAACCACCCCTTTGAGTTAGTACAATTACATTTCATGACATACAGCTGTTCAAATAAACAAATGTAGTTTTAACAGAGACTAGTGTTATTAGAGCCGGTTCTGCTCATTATTTACAGCACTACTAGTCGAGGTTAGAGGAGAGAAAAATGCAAAAGAAGCTGATCACTGGTCAGCGTGAGAGAAATTCAATGCTTCAAGAAAAAAAGAGCAGTGGACAGTCACCAAATTATAATTCATTTTCAAAATGATAACCTGATTACCATCAGTTTATCGTTGTTTTGACACATTATCTGTTTGTTTAGCAAGATCTATACAATACTTGGGCATTATCCAGGTATCTGTCTTTGTCTCATTGATCTTTTGTTTTTTATTGGAGTATTCCAGCTAGCATATTTTAGTTTCTCAAAACCAGTTTTTCCATGTTTCTAAAATACTATATTTTATCTTGCCGTGTTGTCAAAAGTTCTAAACTTCTGTTTCACCCTGTTGTCCAAGGGTTAATCAAATATAGATCTGTTTTTGTACCTCTCTGCTTTAATACTGTGCTAATTTTTTCTTGTAGCTTTGCCAGTGAGTCGGCCATTTTGGCTCTGCTGCACCGTACCTCATGTCGCCCAGCCGCCTGCTGAGGACCGTGCCCACTGTGGAGAGAGCTGCACTGGTCTTCTGTCCCGCCTGGGAGAGAGTCTCCTGAGTCTTCTTGTATCTGCATAGAGGAGAGAAGAGGAGGAGGAGGAGGAGGAACGGTGGGAACAGGGGAATGGAAGGAGAACAATGGATACAAGAAAAGAGGAATGCAGCGAGGAGGACAGATGGTTGGAGTGAAATGAAAAAGAAGATTTGGATGGTGAAAACGATGGGGGATGAAAGAAAAAGGACAGGAGGCACAGGAAGTAATAAGGAGGAAGGATGGACAGAGAAAAAAAAAAGAGACAGATATAGAGCAGAAATAAATCAAGTGTAGGAAAACAAAGCAGGAGGATGGGAGAGGGGAGGGACAGGAGGGTGAAAAGACAGAGGTAAATTAGAGCAAACCATTTGACCAGAGAAAACACACAAACAAAAGCTAACAGTGATTTAGGTTACAGCTTAAACACACACAGCGTAGTATTCACCGTGCCAATGGTTAGTATTCACAGAGAAATACAGTCACAGGAATTTAGGCCACAGAACTAAGGGCCAACAATGTGAGTGTAAGGAAAAAAAAGTCATCTTTGCCAATACTACTGAAGATTCCTTTTTTCATCATCTACTGTGTGTTAGTCAATTCCTCAGAAATACCCCAAGTGCAGAGAGCATCAGCATTAATGGCAGATATGATTCAGCATGTCCCAATGCAGCCAAGGACCGGATGGCGTACATTTCAGCGCAATGGAAGAGAGTGCATGATGAAGAAATCAAACAGACAGACACATCTCTCAGGGTGTGGTAATACACCAAGTATCACTATACAAGCAGTACTTCTAAAGACAATCCAACTGTCATAGTGGTTTACAATTCTGTAAATTAAGTAGAATTATCCCTTGAAACTAAAATGTAGACTATTCTCAAAATGCAAAAAGAAAACTTTTAATTTATTTTTTACAAATCCTGGTGGTAGTCCTAGAATTTGGACTTCATTTCATTTGGACTACTCTTGAAATGCAAATAAATTTGAATAAATAAAAGTTCAGACTCTTATTTTTCTATTTCAGTCTGGCCCTTGCCCTATTAGTAAAAACCTCCTTTAGTCTATGGCACTCCCCCTTTTCTTAATTCTTACTGAAAACAACAACAACAACAACAGCAGAGCAGGAACAATGTAGGCAGGATGATGTAGTCCACTGGAACACCATTGTTATTATGGGTAAAGCTTCCAACAAAGTAGGATGTACAAAGTGTTGTTAAATAAGATTTAAGGCGAAAGTGCTAAAAGCTGTTTAGAAATGAGGGGGAAAGTCTGCCATCAGAGAGAGACAAGCTGCAGATGATAAACGGCTCCAAATAAAGCTGTCATGTGGTGCAGGTGTTTAGTTATGAATGCTTATGAGGACCCACGAAGCACACAAAGTCCAAAAAACATTTCTAATGCATTTCATAGATGAAAGTTGGCCATATCTCCTAACCTTAAGTGAAAGGTGAGTGGTATCCACGGCTGTGTGGTCAGAGCTCCAAATATGTTTTTCAGCTTGGTGTTAGGTTGCTCTTTTAATTAAAACCGACCTTGAGTAACCTTAAATCTAAAAGTGATAACAAGATTTTAAAATCTGAGTTTGCAGAAATAAAGCTCTTTGCTTTTTTTTTTTTAAATAAATAGTTTGACACTTTGGACATTCTTTGCTTTTACCACAATGTGACTCAAAGTTAAAACATATGCCGACAGAAGCAGGGGATGAAGCTAGCATGGCTGTCCGGTTCTCATGCTAAAATAAGCTAAGCTAAGAGCCAACACCTCCTTTATAGCTCAATGCATTAGAGTGGTATGAGCCTTCTCATCTCACTTTCACCACAAAGCCGATATTAGTTATCCGTTCCCTAAAACATTGCACTACTCCTTAAGGTTAGTGGATACTATGGGGGGAGTAGCACCATCTGGGAATCCACAAGTGTTACTGGGTTTAACACAGTGGCCAGGTGTGGTTAAACACACACTAATACACCCATTTCAGAACATTTAGCAGAAATATGCACATAAGCAATCACCCAATCAAATACATCTAAACTGGCAAAAGCTACCAAAAGGATGAAACAACCCCACCTCCCTGGCTGAATGCACGCACACACAATAAACATACATACACATTATGGGTAGAAGCCGATATCACGATCAGCTGATCCACCCAAACACACAAGTCTCAGCAACAGATGGTGCAAATATCAGTACCTACACACACTAAAAGGAAACTAAAGGAAACTTACTGAAGTTTTAGCAGTGTTCATTCAAAATGTGTTGGATGTAGTGCTAATCTAAGTACAAAATGAATAACTTGTCTTTAGAGGCATTTGTGAGTCTTCCACCATATAAAGAAAAGACGTTCCCGAATGCAACCGCCACAAAACCCTCACAACAGTAAAAGGAAAACAAAAAGAGAATAATTTCCCAAAAGGGAAACCACACTTAAAGAAACCTTAGATCATCTACAAGAACAAGAACACAAAAGAGAAAGGGGTCAACTCACGCTTCAGAGCGGGAAATGTCATCCAAAGTGGCTGAGGCAGACAGATATCTGAAGACACAACGGTAGGATAATGACACAGGGGGAGACACACACTCACAGTACAGTACAGTAGTTCAAGGGTCAGTCATATAGAGTTACAGCTTCAACACCCACTCCTCATCGGACCTGAAGGTTGTTGGATGTTGAGTCGGATTTCAAAGATCTTACACATATTCCAGGATAATAAATGTTATTTGTTGAAACACCATGCAAAATCATAGAAGTAACATTTGTCTCCCATATATTAAAAAGGATGAAAAAAGTGAGATCATTTTTCAAGCTTTCAGCAGAGTCTGCTACAGCATATTTCCATGGGAAGAACAAACAAATGTTACAATTTCAGAGGACAGTTCAAGAAAACATGAGAAATATGATTTTGTAGTGCAGAATATTTATGATGACCCACACAGCATTAGGTCGACAGAATGGAAAACTGTTAAAACGTCACCATAAAAAGGAGATTGGGCACAATACAAGTCAAATGTATTCAAACATTAAAGGGGACCTATCATGCCAAATGCACTTTTTGATGTCTTTTAAACATAAAGATGTGTCCCCGGTGTGTCGGGGAACTGACGCAGCGTCAGAAAATAAAACCCCTCTCTTTTCCTCCGTACCCAAATCTCTAAAAACGGGGGTACAACGGAGCTGATCCAGATTTGCGTCCGATATGACGTAATATCGGAAATGTGGACCCACGGCACTATCAGAAAGTTGCTATCAGAAACAATGCCCGACTGTTTTGGACGTAATATGGTCGGTGTTTACATTAGCGTCGCTAAGACTCAGAGCTAACCTGTACTGGAGAGCATGTGTGTGAAGAAGCTGGATATAAAAAAGGAACTCACCTTGTGGTATAACCGGCAAGAGAGAAAACCTTTGAGCTCCATACCGTTTCAGAAATAATCCTTGATAATCCATGATATGGCGTTTCATCACGGCAGTATTTCGTTTAGACAGTAGCTGCCGGGTCCCGCATGAGCTCAGCCCCCTTCTTTTTTATTTATTATCTTTTTCTTTCTTTTTGTAAAGCTTTATACCCAAAATCAGCACTTTTGAAACAGGAAGTGAAATAGAGGGATATGAGGCATGGCTAGAATGGGTGATCTGTTTGGTATTTTGAGCAAAACACTTCATAGACATGTTTTTTATATTTTTATATATCTGAGACCTATGCTATTGCCTAAAAATAGCATGATAGGTGCACTTTAAGTTTTTCCTATTGTACCAATAACAAAATAACACTATTAACCATATGCAAGAATTCTGCTGTCCTCAAAGCTGTTTTAAATACAGACACTTCCTCAGGAACAGGAAGTATACGGACACAAAACAATCTTTACATTAAAAACAGGTCCATCTCCAGAAGTAAGTAAAAATAGACATAATCTAAGGCTGCGTGTTGGATGAGATAACGTTAACGTAAGTCTCCTAAGCTGTGGAGAAACTTCCTCACATCATATTATATTTTAACAACAGCAGTGCCTCCTCCCTCAGCTAACACAGCTAAGTCACCCTCAAAACAAAAAGAAGACAAAATGAGGGTGACATTGTCCTTTTAAGGAAGTAAATAAATAATATGGGGTAGCAAGGTATCAGGGAACTACTAAATTATGTGTGGCATGATAACAATACCATTTCTGGGTGGCACATGCTATACTAGCAGATTTTACAAAACATTGAATTTCCTCTTTCAATATCTACAAAAGATAAAAATGTTCTGCTGGCTCATTCTGCTTACTGTGAAGGCGGGGCAAAACTGAGCAAACTGTCAAAGCAACAGAGAAGGAAACACTTCCAGATCAAACTGCTTTCATATAATGGTAATAAAGGAAAGGTCATTTAAAGGCTCATTGAAAACATCTCATCAAACTGGGTTTAGCTCATTTTGTATCTATTAGTCTTTCAATTGAGTTGACGGGCAGCATTGAGGGCAAAGGGACGCAGACAGACACTGTTAGTGGAAAGCTGAAAAACCTGATGCCTTAGTGAAGCAAAGTTTCACAGTAAACACTAAAAAAGTTAATAGAACAAACACCGGATAGCACAGCATATCAATATTAGCAACAAAGCAATCTCAATCACGCCCATGAACAGAGTCCTGCCTGAGCGTATACAGAATGAGAGGAAGTGTGTTTGTAGAAGAGCAGATAAGGAAGCACTCCAACTCCATACAATAATGAAAGGAAACTAACTTTACAGTCAACTGGTGGAGGCTTTACACACTGATGGTCGTGATACTCCTGATCCCGTCTCACTCAGCAGAATAAACAGCTTGAATAGTGTAATTAGGTGACAGAGCTGTTTAAAAGAAGACGTGCTGCTGCAGAAGTTGTCTAACCACATTCCAGAGATGTGAAATAGCTTTTCAGTTCTCGTGCACACAGTCAGAGAATGCGGGAGGCATATTTTTACAACCTGATAAGTTTGTGTACAACATTTTGTAAGGAGTTTTTCCCCTGTCCGCTGGCAGGGTCTGCAAGGACAGAGGGAGTCATATACGGTACAGATTGTAAAGCCCGCTGAGACAAATGTTTCATATTTTAAATTGGGCTGCATAAAATAAAGTTTGATTTGATCTAAATATAAATACACTATATAGACAACAGTTTTGGGACACTCCTCTTAATCATTGAATTCAGGTCCCATAGCCTCAGGTGTATAAAAACAAGCACCTAGCCATGCAGTCTGCCTTTACAAACATGTGTGAAAGAATGTGTCGTTCTAAAGAGCTCACTGATTTCGAACGTGGTTCTGTGATATGATGCCACAAGTCAGTTCGTGACATTTCTTCTCTCCTAGATATTAGGAACCACAGCAACTGGTTCAGGATTCATGCCTATTAATCAAATAAAAGATACAGGAATTCTTGTAGGGCTGCTCAATTAATCGTATTGTAATCGCAATTACGATTTTGGCTTGCAACGATTATGAAAACAACATAATCGAAATAAAACGATATTATTATTTATTTTTAATTATTTATTTTATTGGTTTTTCAGTTGAATTATATTTAAAGTTCAGGGTAATCAACTGTTAAAAACATACTGTTCACATTATTTTTTTCAATAAATTGATGTTTTCAAAGTAAATGGATAATCGTTTTTAATAATCGTGATATCAATTATTGCCCCAAATAATCGAGATTATGCTTTTTGCCATAATCGAGCAGCCCTAAATTCTTGTACATTAACAGGAGACGGCTCTGCTCCCAACAAGGCCAGTCTTTATGTCCCGACTCACATCAGCACAATGCTGCTTACTGTACGGCACAGTGATGCACACCAGCGTCGTCACATTACACTGTCTGTCCAAACACCACCTCACTGTTTCACTTCTATATTGGCTTACAGCAGAGAACACAATACCTTGAATAGGAACTTCACATTTACTTTTTCAAGGATTTGTTTGGAAACACAAAAATCCCAGTTCAAGAAGTGTATGCACTAAAATGTTGCTAACAATGAAGAAATACTGTCAAATGAGTGGTCAATATTTGTCATCACATACAGAGGGAACTACATGGCAGTGTGAAATACACCCATTGGTTAAATGAAAGGTGTTACCTTCTCTTTCCCTCAATATGATGGGGCCTAAAATGCCTACAATTCTACTATCATGCTAATAAAGCACTCTTAACCGACCTGAACATTAAGTACACCAGCTGACTCTCTACTAATGCAGTTTTTATGGAAACTCACTCTGTCTTCATGACTCATACATATTCATAATTAATAACCTATTTGTTTCTTTCTCTAGTTCAAATGGATCTGCGTGCAGGTCGTACATCATCTCTCTCAATCTCTGGACATCTTTATGTGACTAAGCAATCTCTTTCTCCCTCCCTCCCTCCCTCCCTCCCTCTCACATTCCTCTCCTCTCCTCCCACTCGTTCCTGCAGCAGCAAGTCTGAGCTGCCCGTCTGGTCGCCAGTCACGACCTGGCGCATGCATGTGTGTGGGTAAAAGACAAAAACACATACTGCTGCTGAACTGCACGTGGCACTGTGAGTGTTGGCCTAAACCAAGCATAATCCACAATTATTCTGGGCATTAGTGGACGACAAAAACAAATAAAGTGTGAGAAATGTGTAAGCGCGTCTATTTCCAGGTGTGGAAGTAGAACCAACACTTCAAAGACCAGTGCACCTGCTGCGGTTTGTAAAGGTGTGTGTATAAGGTGTTTAAGTCAGCAGCAGTATCAGTCACTCTGTCAGGTTAGCCTAACTAGCTGAGTGAGCTTGACAATCTAGTTCAAATCAGATCAGCCACATGGAGAATTCCATTAGCTTCAGACCTCAATGCAGCAGAAGCAGCTGTGCGGTGGAAACGTGCAGAAAACTCAGATTGAATTCTTGCCAAATATATACTATTGAATCTTTCAGCAGCAGTACAGAGTCAAGGTTACAAATCAAACATCAACTCCTGGGGAAACTTTACCAACTCAGATTGTTCACTAAAAGAATAAAAAGATAAACATAGTCCCATTCAGTCAGACTGGTTATGAAGATCCTTTTCTTGTTTTACTTGGTGCCAACTGGTTTACTTGTAACATGCTACATTGCATTATTGATGGTCAACCAATATAAAAAAACTAAACTCGTACTAATGAGGGGGAAACTGTAATTGTTCACAGTATATCTGTCGTTGAGACATTTCAACTACCTATACTCGCCAATTATTTTGTAGGGAAGTGTCAGTGTGTCTTTGAAAAGGAGTTGTAAGCATTCTCTTATCTTCAACATGAACAAACAAATGTAAGCTCAGATTCAATTTTTACCTTACACTGCAGCGCTTTAGAGCTTTAGTTATGGATGCAGAACAAAACAATCCAGGCATTACTAATGGGCATCAGCTGATCACTGGTTATTATATAATTATAACAGGGAGGCTGTGGCTCAGTGGATAGTGTGCTGGACTTTGAATCAGGGGATAGCAAGTTTGAGTCCCACTGCAGTCAGCATGTCGTTGTGTCCCTGGGCAAGAGACTTCACCCCAAATTGTGGGGATTGTCCACAGTACTGAATGTATGTCATAAGTCGCTTTTGATAAAAGCGTCTAACAAATGACATGTAATGTAATTACATCATTACTGCCAATTGATTTTATGTAGCTAATTAGCCCTCAAGCTGAAATCATTATGCAACAAGCAAACATTAGAGTGTGGCTTAATAGATTATGATTTGCAACACACAAGTTGTCCGCTTGTGCCAACTAGGTTACCATACACAACTAAATAAAACATATCGTTTAAAAAATGGGTTACTTCATTTAAACGAAACTCCTCGGCTTCTACTTGATCTAACAGCCCAGAAAACATCCCTGTGATTTGAGTGTTTTGTTTCAAATGCAGAATCAGATAAAACAGTGGCCACAGGTTATATATAGTATCTGAGAATTCTAAATTCTAAATTCTAAAGGAAGTCCAGAGGAGGATGCGCGTCATCACTTCTGGATCGAGGGAGACAGGACACCTGACCTCTGGGAGAGGGACTAAAAACAGACGAATGATACTGATAGGAGGGACGTGGGGAAGTAAAAATTAGGAGAAAGAAAGAAAACAAACATGTAATGATATAATATAAATATGTATATGATAAACTAGAAGAAAGTTATATGCATTTAATCCTGTAGATTTACTTTTATCAGCAAAGATTTACATTAAAAACCATCTTGCCACGTCAGCTTACAGTTCCACCTTAAAAAAATCTCCATTATCAAAAATGTGCGTCACGTTCCTCAGTAGACAAACACAGATTCAGGTGAATCAGTTATGTAACTAAAGCAGTAGGGCTAGAAACTTAAACACACACCAAATCCCACTTCAGTGCTACAAGTCTAGCCATATATGCAACACATTCTAACAGCAGCAGACGTACAGATCCCAGATCTGACACAGAATTGCATAAACCCCAAAAAGCTCCCGAACAGGGTCAAAACCACTTGCCAACAAACTAGGAATCCATCAGCTATGAAATTATACCAATGACAGTATTACTAGAAGTAGGGCTACACAATTAATCTAATTATGAAAGCCTTATATATGTATATAAATATAATAGTCGCTTTTATCAATAATTATGTTAAATATGTGTTGTTTTCATCTCGGCCATAATCATGCAGCCCAAACTATAAGTACTACTTTTAGACAGAAGTACAAGCATTCGAGATAGAAACCATTCACATTCTCCAATGAAGTTCAGCAGATAAATGCACCCTCATTTGGTATTGTTCCTTAACATCATCTCCTGCAACATGAGTTAAAATAAAAGGATTTAAATAGACGACAGGTGAATGGTTTTCCTCCTGACAGGCACGAAGGTCAACACCAGCGTTCCCAACCATGGTTAGAAGGTGCGAACGGTGAAGGTTAGAGTGTTTTAGTGAAAGAAATTCAGAGCGTGAGAGAGCAAACACGGCGGAGCCCAGACGCAGCAAACAGTGCACAGACTCACAGTTCCAAGTTGGTAACTTTCTCATTCCACTCGCCCAGTTTCTCAGTGGTTTTCACAAAGCTAGAAACAGAGACATGAGGGTGTTACACTGCGACGCTCTGCTGGGACTCAGAGCAAGCTGGCTCAGAGAGGCAGGGTTAGGGAAGAGCAGAGAATCTCAAAGCACTGATGTGGCTATAATGAAGCTACCTGACTCAACTGTGTGAATAATGATGCTGGTTTAAATATGTTGAACCAAGTTTTGATCTTACTTTATAATCGTTAGAGTGACTGTGTAATGTTTTTCCTGTCTGTTGATTATTATTTCTGTACCTGTCCAATGAGGCAGAATTTGTATTTCCTCTTTTTGAAAATAATGTTTTTTTTGTGTGGTCTTTTAATAATAAACATTTAATTTAAATCAAATGAATTGAATATAGCAGCAGCATCTTTTAGAAGCCAATTCAGTTTAAAGCTGTTTAAGAACTGCATCTGTTTTTTTTTTTTTTAAACGGGTCAGGTATTGTCTGGCAAGTGTACAGTAAATACATGTGGTCATATTAGTTTGGAGGTCAAAAGCATTTCGGTTCACTGTTGGGTTCTGACTTTTGTTTTGGATGTTTTTTGAATGATATAAATGAAATAAAGGGAAAGAGACACTCTACTTCTCTCTGAACTGATACATGATTTCATCTTTTAAATGTAGCTAAGTAATGAAATGTTTTATCAGAAAAATAATGACGTTCATCATTTATTGAGAAGTTTGTTGTGTGGCCATTAAGATTCTTCCCTGAGTGAAACCACCAGCTGAGGGCAAAAACCATAGCTGCTAAATAAATCATTAAGAATATCTTACCATTTAAGTTGCTAACATACAATGATTTGATGATGTTAAAGTATTTAACTTAATCTCAAACAGAGCAACTGTTCCTCTGCTGAAGTCATCTGTTTCATCTGTTTAAAAGCTTTACAGTCCTCATGTATAATGTAAACCTGTGCAGGAAGTAGTGTTAAGACTTCAGAAGCCGGGATGCGTCACCAAGGTGAGTCACTCTGTGACTGGCTCTTCCTGATAAAGCCCTCGTTATCAGAGAAAGTGCTGATTCATCTCACTGTGCTGTGCTCACAGCCATTTGGGATGGAAACATATGTACAGTATGAACCTTAAAGCAAACTGCATTGGTGAAAATATGTTTACTCTTCCATCGTGTTAAATATTTCTTAATGTCTGCATATGGGGTGATGCCCCTTTCAAGGTAGACAACGCTACTGATGTTTTCTACCCATATCCTGAACTAAAAGCGAAATCATATTAGGGCTGTGCGATTATGGCAAAAATCATAATCACGATTATTTTGGTCAATAACTGATATCACGATTATTAAAAACATTTATCCATTTACTTTGAAAACATCCATTAACTGAAAAAAATATTTTGAACAGTATGTTTTTAACAGTTGATTACCCTGAACTTTAAGTATAATTCAACTGAAAAACCAATAAAAAAAAATAATTACATTTTTCTTTTTTAAAAAAAATAAATAATAATCGTTTTATTTCGATTACGTTGTTTCGTAATCGTTGCAAGCCAAAATCGTAATCGAGATTAAAATACGATTAATTGCACAGCCCTAAATCATATACGTTTCTTTATATTTAACAACTGTGGCTCGGGTAAGCCTTTATTTCAATAGAAACAAATAATATAATGACTGTTGCCTTGATTCATTCCCAAAGCAGCAAATAATAATCCAGAGTCTATAACTGTAACATCTTCTAGTAAGTGTAGCTCCATATTCACATTACTGTTGGATAAAGAAGATGTAATTATTAAAGCTAACAAAATAATTGGTAATAAAAGAAACAATTATGGAAAGATGCAAAACTTACTACTCACAATAGTATCTTTCAGGGTGAGTGTGCTGAAGCTACTCAACCAGGTAACTAGGTGCTAAAGTAACAAAAAGACTGAATAATTGTTTACTACACACTTAAATTCAAATTGATGAAGACTGTGTGGGATAGATCATTTAAAAATAAACTTGCTTGGTAGTGATTTAGCCAAAGTTTGCGTGGTACATTTAAGTAATTGTGTTGCTACATACGCGTTGGAGGTCTGTACGTCCGCCCAGCTCTTGGTGATGTTCTGCTTGAGTTCGTTGAGTGGGCTGAGGCCGAGTTTCCTCTTCAGTTCTTGGGCGTGTCTCTCTTTGGCCGACAAAACCTGACGCAGGGTGTTGATCTCCTCTTCCACCTTTACACACAACAGAGTCACCAGAAAGTGTTAAAAGTCTCTTTTGTTCATGGTTCTCAATCACTGAGAAACACAAAGGTGGTTGGCGATCCATTACCGTAGGATCCTATTCAAATCATCCCAACAGTATTTTCTAACAAATGCTTGTTAGAAAATACTGTTTTCCATCAAGACACTGGGTGTTTCTCAATGTCGAGGACGCTTCCTTGGTAGGACATGTTTCTCCGAGTCAGGTCCTTCAGAAGCGAGGCAAGAATCCTTCCTAGCCTCGGAAAATGAAGAATGGTGGAACAGGCTAACAGGTGTGCAGGTGTGCGTCATATGCGAGGCCCCGCCTTAAATGGAGCGCGATTTCTGCCAAAGATTTGGAAATTGGTCCGTGCGCAAAGCATTGTGGGGATTTTAAGACCGCGGAGGATACACATGTGCAGCCTCGAAATTTCCCGCAACGAAGGACGCCGGCCTCATTAGAATTCCAAGCATCCTGGACATTGGAACAGTCCTTCGGAGGGACTCGATGACGTAGCATCCTTGAAATAGTGGCTCTGGAGGACACTTCCTCGACATTGAGAAACACCCACTGGTCAAGAGTTTTCAAGAACTGGAGGCAATTTGTGAAATGTGAGGGATGCAGCCACATTGTGATTCTTATGCACAACGAAACATGGATTTCCTTAGACTACGTAGCAGCCGTACAGAATATATTCATAATAATACCATTGGAGAAAATGTATCAGTGCAAGGAGAAATATATGGAAAGGTTGTGATTAAAATGACTGCAGATGAAACCGCAATACAATCTGGAAATCGTAAAGCATGTGAACAAATGTTTGAGCATATTTGAAAATAATTTTAAGTCACATGAAAAATAAGCAAAATATAATGAAAAGGAACTAAAACAGTGGAATCAGAACTCCCTTAAAAGCTTTTATCCACCTATCACAGGCCTGAGAAAATCTGCCTTGAGTTAATAATTAAAGCTTCAGGGAGCTCTGATTCTTTTTTGAGCCGCCTACACAATACACACAACAACTCTGACTCTACATGTAAACAACTTGTAATCATTTGTGCCCCACCTTGGTGAGCTCTGTGCGGAGCTCCTCAGCCTCCTCCTCCGTCAGGCCGGGGGGGAGAGGGTTCAATGCATTTGCTCCTGCTCCCTCCACCGCTCCTTCCACCACTCCCTCCACCTGAACGTCAGACAGGACGGCTGAATTCTCTGCAACGAGGCCCTTGTGAGGAGAGTTCAGGTTGATATCTGGAGAGGGAGGAGATGGGATAAAAGGGAGGGAGGGGAAGAAGACAAGGTGGAGAATAGAAGAAGTTGATGGGAGAGTGAAATAAAGAGGCAGCAGAGGTCTGCCTTGAGTGGTTTTATACGATCATCTGTCTCTCGGTATCTATTTCACACAGAAACCAAGGCTAGGGGAAAGCTAGTGGTGCCAGCAGGAGATATCCGACAGGAAGAGAAAGTGGCAATTAGTGGAGACAGGAGTTGAACTACATGCTTTCCTTTCCATAACCATCAAATCTTTTGCTTTCGGTAAACAGGAGGTCCGGGATTATTAATATAAGTACAAATAAAAAAGGGAGACGAAACGATTCCCAATAAGAAAAACCCTGAGCTATGATCTATTCTTGTATAAATCTTAAATTACCCTGAGGTTAAATTACAGTTTGAAACTCAACTTCATAATGTTGGCAGATAAAGGAGTTTGGCAGTCAGAGCTGGCATGGAGGACACAACAAAGGGGAACAAACAGGAACCATTTTCTGTAACAACGGGTAAAAATAGACTTATGCTGAAACAGTACCGCATTGAAATTGCATTTAATCAGTGGGCGAACCTCTTGTGAAGAAAAGTAGACCTACACTTACAAACCAACCAGCGAACAGGCAGTGATTTGAAGTGTAGGGCTGTCCTCTTTTAAAGAACAGTCTTACTTTAGTTCACCTTTAGCAGCTTAGCATGACATCTTAACCATTGCTTCAGCATGATAGGAGTCCTGAATGCAACACTGAGTTTCTCCATAATAGCAGTGCAGCAACCATGTCTACCCGACTGAGTGCACAAAAACATCAACAAACACATAAGAGTGTTTCAAAAGACCAAGATTAGCATTATCTGCAGGTAGCGCTGGTGACTGATGTGGTGTCTCAACAACAACATCCGCATACAAGCTCGCAAGACATTCGGCTGTTCCACCCTCAAGTATATTGAGTCAGGAAGGATTCAGCCCCGCCCGCAGAAACAACAACAGCCAGGTTTAAGAGAGACAACAAACAAGCTCATACGAGAACAGAAAAGGGGAAAGTACAAATTAAGTGATTTCCTACACTTCCCAGAAGGCCCTAAGACAACAATAGTGAAGTCAAGAGTTAAGTTATTTTGCATATTTGGTCAAGATGTGCTTATTTTTTATAGTAGCAGGCCGAGTAGTTTGTGCAACACTGGGGCGTGTATTTGATCAGCTACGCCCTCCACTTAAGACCTTGCTGCTGCATTGCATCCTGGTCTATTTCCTGCAGATATTGATATAGAAATGAGTGTCTGTGGCACTTCTATTTTGAAACACTAAATAGATTTCTTTCCTCATTGACATAGATTGAAAATACATGCAACACCTATTATTGACATTTGTGGAATGGAGATTTTTTTAAACTGTGTTTGGCCTTATTTTTTACAGGAAAACCAAAATAGTAATCACCACCACACATTTAGACACACCATTTTTTTTAAATGTTATAACAAAGACATGACAGCATCATGTGAGGATGCATCAGTCAGAAAGAGTCCCCGGCTCAGCCTCATTTAGGGAATATCAGTAGTAGGATTTTATTCGGACAGACATGCCCCTAATCCAACCCAGTGTGTCATACTTCCAGAAAGGGAAATGAAGGCACACCTTAATGGTTTCCTATAAGAGCTCATCATGAGACACAGGAAGCCTGATACAGCATGACATGTCTATCATGGCCACTCACTATTCCAAACCACAGGAAGTCTCATTAGGACATCCTCAAAGGAGAAACCAATGTACATTGTATTCCTTACATAGTTATGGTTATTGTAATGTCACTTGCCTAAATGCTGTCTTTTGCTACTGTCAAAATTGTTTTACACAATAATTGTGTTGAAATGCCTTGTTTGTCTGGTATTTTATTCTACTAAAACCATATTTACCTCGGTTATTTTATTTAAACACTCTCAGTTGAATTTAAATTAGATGTACTATTCACAATCAAATTATAGAAAATATTAAAAAAAAAATCACAATACTGAAGCCATAACTCCCATAGTCTAGCTGTATTGTCTCAATCCAACACTGTATGATTGCTGCCTTAAGTGAAACGTGTCAAACAAAAACAACCAGTTTGGCACAATGTCAGGATGGGTTATATAATGAAAAATCAGGACCACCTGTGTTTTATTTTTAGCCACCTAAATAAATAGACGATGAATATCACAAGACGCTCTCTGGTTAGCTGAAGATGGAGGTCAAGAGCTGTCAATATAGCCACGAGTGACAATGATAAAGCAGCAGCTAGCATGCTAGCAACAATGCCGTTATGCATGCTCAGTTAGTCAGCACATCTAGCTGTTAATAGCTAAGGAAGTGTGATTAAGAGTGACATTGAGAGCATGTATTCAGGTCAATAAGAAGCAATATTATGGCAAGTTGGTGTTGCCCTTTGAGAAGCCCCCAAAAACAAACTGCTAACACTTGTTTAGGCAACATTAAGTCCTATTGTTTACAAGATCTAAGCTCCTCTCGTTAGATTCAAACCCCCGAAAAACCTCACAGAAAATATGATACTGTTCCTCACTTAATTAAATGATATAAATGTCAGTCATATCAGATGATATTGTGCTGGGGAAGTTGTTGACATTAGTAACACGATCCTCACTTAGGGCTCCTGTCATTTATACAAGCGGGCCCGTCCTGTCTTGACGGATATCCCATTATTATGATTTATTAGCTCCAAACTAATCCAAACTTTCACACAAACAATCCGGCAAAAGGGTAGAGTAAGTAGCTACGTGGCGGCGGTTTAATTAATCACAACGTTTGCTGTCAGCTTGACAAAAGGTCCACGGAATTCTGAAGCTAAGCTATACGGGAGCTAACTTGCTAAGCTAACAATTAACGTTACCTTGACTGGCGGGGTCCATTTCGGCGTCGCTTCCACAGAGCTGAAACTCCTTTTTTGCTAAAAGCTCAACACAGCTGGTGTGAAATGTGGATAGGAGACTGTTTCAACACGCTTCCCACTCGAAGTGTTAATCTTCCTGGTTTTTAGAGACTGCTCCCACTCAGAGAAAGTCGTCGACAGGAACTCAAAACAGCCCAACAGCCAGCTCAGCTAAAACAGCTCTATGTGAAGCTAACGGCTGGAGCAGAGGCACATCCGGTGAGGAATTTCAAAATAAGATAAGTGTTTGTGCATTATAAAGATAGAAACCTGTAGAACTGCGAAGGTTGAAATATACACTTTAATACATAAATTATTATTTTGATTATGTTAAATAAATCACCAACTATAAGGATAAATATAAATACATTAAAGGGGACCTATCATGCAAAATGCACTTTTTTATGTCTCTTATATATAAATATGTGTCCCCGGTGTGTCGGGGAACTCAAGCAGCGTCAGAAAATAAAAACCTCTCTTTTTTCCTCCGTACCCAAATCTCTAAAAACGGGGCTACAACGGAGCTCATCCAGATTGCGTCCGGTATGACGTCATATCGGAAATGTAGGCTGGCTTTACACCCACAGCCCTATCAGAAACGTTGCTATCAGAAACAATGCCCGACTGTTTTGGACGTAATATGGTCGGTGTTTACATTAGCATCGCTAACACTCAGAGCTAACCTGTACTGGAGAGCATGTGTGTGAAGAAGCAGGAAATAAAAAAGAACTCACCTTGTGGTATAACCGGCAAGAGAGAAAGCCTTTGAGCTCCATACTGTTTCAGAAATAATCCTTGATAATCCATGATATGGCGTTTCATCACGGCAGTATTTAGTTTAGACAGTAGCTGCCGGGTCCCGCATGAGCTCAGCCCCCTCCTTTTTTTTTAAATCACTTTTGAAACAGGTAGTGAAATAGAGGGATATGAGGCATGGCTAGAATGGGTGATCTGTTTGGTATTTTGAGCAACACTTCATAGACATGTTTTTTATATATTTTTATATATCTGAGACCTATGCTATTGCCTAGAAATAGCATGATAGGTCCACTTTAATGTAATGTTTAAGAAAACTGATCTGATTCCAACCTCTCAATGGTCTATGATAATTAAATAATTATACATATTAATCAAAACAATCTAATCTATCTTTCTATTTATAGATGTTTCTGGTTTCTTTCTTCCTCTATGACAGTACACTTCTCTATCTTTAATATTTGGACAACAAATAGATTTAATGACACAATCTTGGTCTTCGGGAAACACTGATTTCATTCACATTTGTATCTTCTAACAACGTGCATTACCTGCTTTATTGTTGTTATTATTACTAGTAGTAATTATTTTAAGATTTCATTAAGACAAAGACAGCAAATACACATTTTAAACTGAGCGAGCGATGCTGCTGTTCAAATCAAGTATTCAACTCAAATGTGCAACGAAGTTTAGATGCTTCAGAAAAGCTCATTTTGTTTTCGTGCTTTTATTTTAAAGGCGTGTCCTCCAAACCGGAAGTTGTGTTCTTCACCATTTACAGATTTGGGATTCTGAGTATTTATTTTCCGGTATGGTCAAATGACGTCACAGAAACAGCTGTTGTCAAAAATATTTTTGGTTATGGACATTTCTCCTGTTGGACTTTGAAAGACAAGGCTTCTTTGCTGTTGTTTTGTAGTTTAATTATTTATACATTAAAAAAAGTGTGCATTAGAGCAAGTGTCCTTGAATAAAATAATATTTATTCCATCTTTACATTTATCAATCAAATATCTGATGTCTTGCATTATGCAAAAACACCAGCTTACAAAACATCAAACACTCCGAAGGAAAATGTGCTCAGACACACAGATACACATAAAACCTGCTGCAAATAAATCGGAAAACAGATACCAACCACACTGAATGACACATGACATAAGCACACACTTTAAGTGGTGCAAACTGGACTTCTTTAAACTTAATTTAAAAACATTCACCATCATACTGTTGAAACATTTGTTTTTCTAACATTAACAACTATTCTTTCCCCATTTCTGACCTCAGGCACACATCACCTGTAAAACTTACACAGTACTTGAGTGACCCCATGCTACTTTACTACAATACCATCATGAATACTAAACTACCATTTTGTCTTCAGTGTTAGTACTCCTCTGCTTATGATAAATATAACCACAATCTTGAAAGTTGTGAAGACCTTTGTTGTGAAAGGGAAACATCTTTTTCTCTTCCATCGGTTTACCCAAGAGCCCAACCAAGTCAGTGTTTTCCCCTAGGCACACAGACCTAAAGTAATGTTTAAAAATAACAGATTGCTCAAAAAACTAACACTCATTCTGAAGTGTTATCCAAGTACAATATGCGTTCAGTCTAGGGCACCACTGAGCTGATGAATCTGACTCCGGAGTGCATCCTTCTTTCTTCTTTCTTTCTGTCTTTCTTTCTTTCCTCAGCACAACCTCTCCTCTAAAAAGCTTCTCTCTCTCCTCTCATTCTTCTTGTGGAGGGTCTTCAGCCACGAGAAGCTGAAGCTGGGTCGATGAGGAGCCTCGATGAGGGTGAAAGAGGAGGAAGAGGAGGAGGAAGAGGAGGAGAGAGGAGGACCGGTGTGAGCAGGACTTCCTGTCTCAGTCTCCATCTGGAGCAAAGAGGGACAACAGATGGTTTTATATGAATATCTAAGACTCAGTGATACTTGTGGGGAACTATCAACAGTGGTGGAGTAAGTATTCAAGTTCTTGATTCAAAAGTATTCAAACCACACTGTAAAAATACTCCTGTATTAAAAAAATCGTACTGAGTTAAAGTATATAGGTATGTCATGAATATTTAATTTCAGTATCAACATTAAAAGTATCTATTTCAGAAAAGTTGTTAACCTGTCATCATGATTTTTTGTTTTCTAGTTGTTGTTTTAGTTAACAATCAAAGTACACAGTTCTACAAACACTAAAAGGGTGGATCACATCAGTCCGGTTCTGAAGTCTTTACACTGGCTTCCAGTCGACCAAAGAATTGATTTTAAAATACTATTGCTAGTTTTTAAATCACTAAATGGCTTAGGACCGAGGTATATAAATGATCTCCTGCATAACTATGAACCATCCAGGAGTCTCAGGTCCTCTGGGTCGGGTCTGCTCTCTGTTCCAAGAATAAGAACTAAACACGGAAAAGCAGCGTTTAGCTATTATGCCCCGACAATCTGGAACAAACTGCCCGAATCGTGCACATCCGCTGCTTTTAATTGAGCTGTTCAAACTCACACTGCAGTATGCCTTTTATTCATGTATTCTGTACCTGCTGTGTTTATTTATTTATTTCATTATCTTTGCTTTTTTATGCCTGTTTTTAAATGCCATTTAATAATGTGTTTATGCTGTATTTATTCTTAAATGTCTTTTGTTTTTATTTTAAGCACTTTGAATTGTCGCGTGCTGAAAGGTGCTATATAAATAAAATTGCTTGCCTTGCCTTGCCTTGCCTTGCTCTACCACAAGGTGCCAGCAGAGGCGAGAGAACACTGTCTTTAGTCAAATGATTTAGTATAAACTGGGTATCAATGAAACAAATATGTAAGTACAGCAGAATAGTACAAGATGTTAGTGAAAAGGGTGTGTAACAACTTTGTGCTTGAGAAAGACTTCGAAATCAATTGGCAAAAACGAATTGAAATGATTACAGGGTACAGTACATATGATAAGTTCAAATGATGATGCGTTAATTATGTTTTACTGCTATGTATCATTTTTGTATACATTATTATGGCTGGGACGTCAATACCAATACTTCAATACTTCTTCTATTACCTTGTTCTTCTTGTAATATAATTAGAAAGTATGAAATAGATTTATAGTAAGACTAGTTTAGTGGTAGTGTTTTAGAGAAAGTTGCTGATGAATCTTTTTTTTTTTTGAAGTGTAACATTATATATTTTCATCGGAGAAATATTTTACTAGAAATGATTAAGAATAGTCTTAATCTGCATCATTTACATGCCAGCATTTAAAAAAAAAAAAATAGTTAATTGGCAGTTTAACTACTTTGTTCATAATAAAAGCCTTCCAGGAGGATTGTACCTGAGCTGAGCAGCATGAGGGTGGATGTTCTCCTGCTGGTGTTATGTGCAGATGAAGAAGCCGATGTAAGCCCAAACCCTCTGCAGGATGACCAGGAAGGCCAGCAGGTAGAAGAGCAGAGTGACCGCCTGCAGGGAGACGGAGAGATGGGTGAGATGGATGAAGATGCAAAGTAAAGAGATGAGAGATAGAATGCAGATAGACACAGTAGTGACTCGAGAACAGAGATGATGCTGCACCAGAAATACTTTAAAGTGGAGAAAAAGAAGGAAGGAAATAACTGTATCCAGTGGTGCAATGAAACGAGGTACACTGAGGTATTTAAGTACAAATTCAAGGTACTTTTAATTTATTCGAGCTAACTGTTTTACTTTATTTAGAGAGTATAAACACATTTTCAATCAACACTTGACATCTCAAAAAAACATTTGTATAATTATCACTTACAAATGCACATTGACTATAACATTAACTCTAGCTGCATGGTCTGTATAAAACAATAATACCTTTTAGATTTACAAAAGAACTAAGATGGTTTACACCTTAATTATGTTTCTTGACAGCAGGTGTGATATGTCACCTGTAGTGTGCTCATCCCCTCCGGCTCTTCACAGATGTGTGCCTCCTTAACGGGATGAGGAGCCTCCTCTTTCTCCTCCTCAGTTTGGTCCTTCAGCAGACCCGATCCTGCGTCATTTACTCCCGGGTCGTGGGTCTCCGTCTGCAGGACCCCCACCTCAGGCTCCTCAAAGCCCCTGAGCAGACCTGCTTCCTCTGGAGGGGGGTCAGTGCTGCGAGCGGCTCTTCAACTGGTTTTAATACCGACTGCGGGATGTTGGTGGAGGTTTCCTGATGGTGCTTTGGTTCCACTTTCTGGACAATGAGCTCTGGTTCTGGTTCTACTTTGGGTTCTTCAGGAACGTCTTCCACAACTGCAAGAACAACACAAGCTGCTGAGACTGAATGGGTGTTTGGACATATAAAAGTCTTGTTTAATTAAGATTGAATTGGATAAATATTATTGTTCTTTATCTATAAACTCCAAATATTACAATAAATGATCTCTACCAGGTTACAGAGATAACTAATATTAGAACATTCTATATATTTATGGATAAAATCGTATAATATGACTGCATGTGTTAGTGCAGCTAGTTAAAAGACTATTTCACTTTTCATACTTTTAAATACGTTTTGCTGATAACACTTACATACTTTTAAGTAAGGTTTTAAATGCAGGCATTTTACTTTTTAAAAACAGTCTGGTATTAGTAGTGTGGTATTTATTTAATTAAAATTGTATTAAAGTCTAATTTGTACATCAAGAGCGAGGGATGTAACTCATTCTCTCTTCCCCTCCTGCAGCAACCACCTATTTTTGGAGCAGACCCAGAGACCTCAAATGAAATAACTCCGCAGATCGAGTTACTGAGTTTATATTACACCCACAGTCTGACTGCCGCTCAGTGCAGCCGTCACAAGCACACAGAACATTTGGTCAACATTTTTTCCTTAATCATCTTAAGAAATGTAATTGTGTTTAATGGGGTGTATTTAAATGAAATGACGGATCTTGCGAACATATATTAAGCGCATTTAGGGAGAAAAAGAGCAAACAGCACACAAAGGGATATAACAGATATCATCACATTGTCAATTACCATTAATGGGTTTATAATTTTTTTAATAATATATAAGGTTGCCATGTTAAATAACAAATGTTTACCTTTTTTTCAATATTTCATATTTTACGTTGTTGCAGTCAGTATTTGTAAAGCTGCAGATGTAGAATTAAAGTGGACAGAAATGTGTTGGTGCAGCTGCAATGTGTCCTGTGCAACATACAGGCGTCTTTAAAGATAACGTTTCAAGTCTCTCTTCTCACCTTTGAAGAAGTCGATGCTCTTCAGAGCTCGCTCCTGTCGACTGAAGTTAAATGTGTAGTGACTCAAACTCTCAAAACCTGGTTTCAGTTTCTCTGACGGACAGGAGCTGCTTGCTGTTATCACTCTGGGGAGGTAGAGGGGGAACGGAGGAGAACATTTAAAGGATTTCTATGTAGCAAAGGGAGACTGTAACTGCATTTTGTTGGAAATGGAAGGAATGTCGGCCACAAAAATGAGGGTAGACTACATTTAAGAAATTATTATGTTTGGTACAGAAAATGTCAAAATACATCATGGGAACACAAAACAATTTTAATACTCACTTTGTGATCAGCTCTCTTGAATTCTGAAGGGAAGATTCAAGAAAAAGAGAATAAAAAACAAACTTTTGAATGGCAATCAGGTTTTTATTTACATTTCTTTCGACTAGACAAAAAAAATGTTATAAGGACATATCTTATGGACCTATGTTATGTATATCAATACAGGGAGAAACAAAGGGAGGGGGGGAAATTACATTTGAATTCATTATCTTATTGATAATGCATGTACACACACACACACACACACACACACACACACACACACACGCACACCTTAACGAAGGCGGCCATGTCGGGCTCCTCCATGCTGCTCGTTGCTCTCTCCATCAGTTTGCTGTTGGCCTCCACGCTGTCTCCATAGCAACGCATCAGTGCCTGGGCGTGGCCTGTTTTCTCTTCCTGCTCCGAGCTGATTCGCTGCATCATCACCTGCAATGATAACAAAGATGAAGACAATAATATACAACTGCAAGCACTATTACTGCTGCTACTTGCTGACATTACATAACATTTGTACTTACAAAACGTATTGACATTTTGAATGTTTATAATGTACTTCATACTGTATCAGCATGTAAGACGATCATTATCTTTTATTTTTTTTAAATATACTTTAAAAAAACAATATTGTAATCTAAAATACACAAGAAGTCTGTCAACATGTTGAATTTAAATTTTTACTCTTTTTCATGTTAATATATTCAGCCCTGCTACTACTGTAACTGCTTCCATTTCTTTGCCATTATTACTCCTATCGCCGCTACAAGTTCTAGAGCTAAGTATGACTATATAAATGGGTTTTATCAGCAGTTGTGGAAGAAAAATGTCAACATTGTACTTAAATACAGTTAAATACAATCACTGTTTATCAGGGCCACCACAGACATTCATTAATAAACAATAAGAAAAGAAGAAAAACTGACCTTTCGTCTCTCCTCCAGGATTGAATTCACTCGGTTGAACTTCTCACACACACTCTGTTTCTGAGCCTTACTATTCTCCTGCAGAGAGAGTAAACAAAGTCAAATACATGAGAGTTTTAGCATATTAATTTACTTTTACAGTGTTATTGTTACCACAGACAGGCAGACAGCATGGGTTAGCCTCTACACACAGAAACAACACTTTTGAAGACCTTTTTAAAGAAAATAGTCCCCAACAAATGCTCTTTTTGTTGGGGACTATTTTCAGCAGCGGATGAATCTTGTGTGACTAAGTAAAACATAAATACAAACTTTTTACACATTTTGAACACACACACACACACACACACACACACACACACACACCTCTATGATCCTGCAGGTCTCTTCCAGCTTATTGATTAAAGCCTGGACTTTGTCGCTGAAGGCCACCAGAGAACTGACCGCTTCACTCAGATCATCCTGGGGAACAGAAGCAAGTAAAAGAGATGTTATTCAGACTCATGATGAGGAGTTATTTACAGCCTTAAGTTATATAATCATCTAATAAATCTGTAATGAACCTGGTCCTAGGTCAAATTTACTAAATACTTTTGAGACTTTAACTCTTTTTTGCCTTTTCCCTTTTATTCTCAAAAGACATAAGATGATACAATGCCTGATTACACTTAAAACAACCACAGCAAAAACCACAGAACAAAAGAGACAATGACAACAACAAAAAAACCAACAATTTTTCGTATAAAGGTTTTTTAGAAGTACAGTATTTAGAGTATCAGATACCTTCTGCTGCTGGCAGACGTCAGAGAGAGGAGCCACCTGACAGGCCTGATGAGCCCCGAACACTTTACACAGCGAGCAGGTGGGAACCTGACAGGTGAGACAGAAGATGTTCACCTTCTCCCCCTCATGGTCTGAACAGGTCACATGATCAGAAGGAGCCGGGGGAGGAGGGGGGAGGGAGCTGCAGAGACAGAGAGATGTTTACTATTGAAATATTATTATTATACTGCATAGTAATCAATAACTTAGCATGAGTGCTGGGATAATCCTATATGGTTCTTGTATTATTACACATTTCTTGCCACATTAAGGGGATAAGGGATGAGTGTCTTTGTGTGCAAGGGAAGTATATTGGTTTCCTTGTCAAGAAAGCATGTCAATTCTGCTCATTTATAAATAGAAGTTTGTTGCTTTTGTCAACATTAGATCAATCCTTTGGCAATATAAGCTTTATTGGTGAATTTTAAGATGTATGACAGTATCAGCGTTTCGAGCTGGTACCTACAAGTGGAATTTCAAATCTTTAAATAATGACATGATGTATTACGTTACAACAAGGTAACTAGTAATCTGTAACCTATCACACTTCAGAATGACCTTCACTGTGCATGGAAGTGTATTTTACATCATGATTCTTGTCTCTCTTCACCTTGTGGCGTTGCTTTTGTTGCTGAGTTCCTGTTTGTAGACGTCGATGATGTTCTCCACCAGCAGGTTCCTCTGCAGGCCGTAGACCCCATGCCGATCCAGAATCACTTCCTGTGAGCAGGAGGGACAGCGGAAACGCCCGCTGCTCACCTGCATGGTGGTACGAGCGCTGAAGAGGGAGGGCTGCACAGAAAGAAGTTATATTAAATGATGTCATTATTTATTTGAAGAAAGGACTGTTCAGCTCTCTTTAATCCTCCACTGCTATCTGTCAACACCCAACAGTTGGACGTTTGATGTCTTACAACACAGCTGCTTGCTGGTATTCGATAGTTAGCAACAATGTTAATATCAGTCGGGGTCAACGAGGGAGTAAAGTCTTCCAAATGTCTGGATGAAGTCAAAGTTAGTTTAGGACAGGTAACTGGGTAAAACAAGACCAGACGCACATAGACATACACAGAATAGTGTTCACTCCCTATAGTTTATAATCAGTTTCCTTAAGACCAAGGAGCCCTTAACTACATATTTAATACATTTGAGTTAGATATTAAACCAGGCCTAGAGTAACACTTAGGGCAAAATAGGTCCCATTTATAAAAATACTTTTATAATGTGTAATCAAACCAAATAAACAATATGAAGCTGTGGCTAGCTAGTTCCCCAATGGACAGGTACTTTACAGTAACTTCAGTGAGCTAGCTAACGTGATGTCGACCTCCTCTGATGTGATCTTATTCTCAAAGCTGTTCAAATCCTATTTCTGTAGTTTGACAAATACAATGAGAGATCACAAGAGGAAACCGAGCAGAAGCGGAAAAAAGATTTAGAGAATTGAGAGTTAGGGGAGGGCAGATGTATGTGTAGAAAGGGACAGAGAGACGCGGGAAGGTTAGAGGACGAGGATCCTGAAATAGTTCCCGGTAATAAGCTTCAGCTGCTGCTGCCTGACCAGGGATCAGCGGGGGGGAGAGACAATCAGAGAGAGAGAGAGAGAGAGAGAGAGAGAGAGAGAGAGAGAAAGAGAGAGAGAGAGAGAGAGAAAGAGAGAGAGGCTTTATCATGTAGGGATTTATATCAGCTGTGTCAACAGTCACACGATTTGACAGTCAAAGAAAACGAGCATACATCCTGCTCAAAATATTCTGCTATATAATGCACTTTTCACCTCGTTAATCTGTGTTACAAAGTTCTTGTTTCTACACATTAAATATATCTACCATGTCTCTGAAAATGCCAACATTTCATCAAGGTTTCTGCATTCAGGGTTTCTGTATTGTTTCATGTTGGTTGCACTATGTCTAGCAGATTTGAAAAAAAAAAATGTCCCCTCAGAGACAATAAAGTACAGCTTATCTTTTTTTATGTCCTGCACGTTTTTGTCATTATTATAAATGTGTCATCTGTGTTTATTGTAATACTCATGTAAAGAAAACATAAATTATTTAAGTCCAATTGAGAACATGGGGTAGTCTTGCGCATCAGCCGATTGTTGTCAAAATGAGTATTACAACAACAGAGTATTGTATATGGAAAAGATTTGAACAACAACACATTTTTGAAGCATCCTGGCAAAACTATATCTTTCACAGATTACATTTAATATTTCTGAATTTACAAAGATTATCTAGCAAAACATTTAAAACTGTCAAATGTTATTAGACCAACAACATGTATTTGTTCTCACTGGTACAGTTATATTATACATATTTGTTTATGTCTAAGTATTTTGGTTGTGTTTTTAGTTATTTTTGTATTCTATATTTATGTTTCTTGACTATGGTAGTACTTTTCCTATATTTTATTTTCTCCTAATATCTTATTTGTTTGGCTGATTTCTTGTATGTGAGTAACCTACTTGGCAAATACACTTGAATGATACAAATTTGTTTCCAAATTATATTAAAAAGTTGAGTTGTGTGTGTGTGTGTGTGTGTGTGTGTGTGTGTGTGTGTGTGTGTGTGTGTGTGTGTGTGTGTGTGCGTGTGTGTGTTCTTCAGGACAGCCTTCTTGGTATCAAATGTCATGAACATGAGCATGGCAGTTAAAGTAAAGTCTATTAGATTTCCATCTCACATACCACTTATACATAAACCCACACAAACCTGTAAACTTGTAAAGTGTGTGTGGCCGTGCATGTGAGCTCTGCTGGATGGTAAAAATATTACTGGAACAAAATGTGTGCTCATCAGGTTTGGAAATAATGAAACTACAGATGTTGGGGGTGATAAAGACCCAGAAAAACTAAATCTGTATCTTTATTCTTAGAAAGTGAGTTCATTTAAAGTCCACTCAATGTGTCTCTTGTAGTACAGGAAGAAAATTCATGTTCTTTAGACTGTAGTTAAAGACAGGCTCTTGTTTTGTTATGCTAGCTGTGTAGCTCTATGTATAGCATTATCTCAGTCCATACATTGGTTCACACTGAAACATCTCAACACATATTGGATGGATTGCTCTGACATTTTCTACAGACATTCATGATGATCTGAGGATTTATAAGCTTGGTGTTTATTGAGTCAATTCTTACTGCAAAGTAACTTGTAACTACAGCTGTCAGTTAAATTATGTTGGGTGAAAATAAACAATATCTTTGTTCTGAGATGTAGCTGACTAATGAACTTAAAAAATGTTTACGACAATAAACTTTTCGTTGCATACCACTAAAGCAGTGTTAAGTGGGACAAGAGAACTTATGAACTAATATTTGGAATCAAACGTACACACACACACACACACACACACACACACACACACACACACACACACACACACTGAACTGTAGCAGTAAATATAGCTCTCAGCAGGTGATTTTCAAGTACAAGAACAAAGGAGTTAAAACCATCCACACATCTTCATTTAGAAACTGATAATCCACTGCACCCACTTACACACACGGTATAAAAAGTGTGTGACGAAAGACAAGTGTGATCCAGCTTTATATGTACATCCTCCATCTCTCCCACACACTCCCCCACCTGCCTGAAACGCCTCGATTTAAAGAGACAGGCCATGTCTAAGCGGTTTACCAATCAAAACAGAGCCGGCCAGCTAACCAATCAGAGCAGACTGGGCTCTGCTTTCAGACAGAGGGTGAAAAGAGGTGCTGCAGCACAGGCAGTATGAGACAAATAAGAGCTTTTTGAACATTTAAGCAAGGAGACATGTCACAGTAGAGACAGAAAATACAATTATGAATTTACAATTCATAATTGTAAATGATGTGTCACTGACCTGGTACAGCTCGTTGGCACACTTCCTGCAGAGGTTGTGCTGGCAGGGCAGGATCACCACGGGTTTGCTGAAAACCTGCAGACAGATGGGGCAGATCAGCTGTTTCTCCAGAGAGGACAGCCCCATCTCGCCCTCGGCTCCCCCCCCACCCTGCAGGCAGCCCAGCTCCCCCGGCAGCGACATGGCCGCTCCGCCACACTTCACCTCCTCCTGTTCAGAAATGATTCAATAAACACACTGATCAGCCAATGTGTTTGTGAGGGACTGCAGTTATACATTATTTATATTTTATATTGTTGCATCGACTCAGTTGTCTTGTGTCTTATCTGTCAGAGAGAAACCATCATTTATTTTATTTTATTTTTATAATCATACATTTTACTTCCTTGTGTCTATTAACCTGATGACATGTTATAGTTTGCTGCATGTACCTTTTAAAGTTTTTAACAAATAATCTGAGGGGAATTTCTTGTTGTTTGATTTTAACTTGTGATGTGTCATTTTGTAAAGCACTTCGAGCTGCATGAGTCGTATGAAAAGTGCTATATAAATAAAGCTTCATTATTATACATTCAAATAGCCGTGGATATTAAGGATGATTACTGTAACACACTGTACATTTTGAGAAATAATCCGGTTTTCATCAATAATATCCTCATCAATTGAATACAAATAAGAGGGGTTCTTTTTTAATCTTATTTTTACTTATTTGTTTGTTATATTTTAGTGGCCATGCTGCAGTGGAAACCAGCCCTCCTATCAATTAGAAGCTCTTTCAATGATTTTATCCGAGCCAGGATAGCAAACAGGCATTGTGATTTTGCACATTTTAGACCAATAGTTATAAACTGCATAAACTTGAGTCACTGCTCGCTAGTTTGAAAAACATACTTCAAGTTAGTGTTTTCAGATTGTTCAGGTTCACTCATCCTGAAAGTCCTGTTTCCCTTTTTGGTATCCCTTAACCCTTGTGTTGTGTTCGAAAGCTGTTACCGTTCATGGTGTTCGCGGGTCAATTTTGACTCATGATTTATTTCAGTCCAAAACACTCAAAAATAATGACTATCATCCAATATTGTTTTAACTACATCATAACTAACTTGTTATGCATTCATAACCGTACAATCCTGTTGTAATTTAATGTTATGGCCCAAAACACATTACACCACATATTGCACCCGTGCATGTGTGTGTTCAGGTTCAAGTGTTAGTGTACATATTCTTTGAGAAAGGTCGAGTTCCCGTGGGGGGAGTGGGGTAGAGGGAGGGGAGACCAGGTGCATGTTGCGAAAAAAATATTGTTACAGTGAATGAAGGGGATGGGGGAGGGGTGTCTAAAGTCAAAGATGAATCTTGATTGGGCCAAATTTGACCCCGAGTCACCCACAACAATTCTGCTCGGTCTCAGACCTGAACACCAAATGATACACTTTTTTTTTAGAGACCTTCAGACTTGGCTAAAATGGTCAAAATCAGTTTTCTAGTGTTTATATAGCTGCTGTGAGGATATCATGAAGCCTTGTTCCGATAAAAAAAACTAGAGCGTAGTTATTATATAATTTTAACTTGAAACGGGTCACGGGAGACCCGAACACAACATAAGGGTTAAGGTAGGAATTCAAATCTTCTCTTGTAACTATTCATGAAAGCTACATGTATATGATTTTTACAATGAGTTAACATGATTTAGCTCCATGTTTTTATGGTTTTCCTATTCTATAAGACGGCAATATTTTAAATGACTGCTGCATAATTTTATATTCGAAAAAGTACAATAAAGTCTTTCTGCATGTGTCTGTAATGATCTGTAGTGGAAGGTCAGTTTTGCATTTAATATAAGTGTTTGTTAATTATTATTTTAATAACTAAAGTTATGTTGATAAAACAAACTGCACTAAATGTTCACTTTGATAGATGAAATTAGTTTGATAAGTGTTAACATTAATTAAGAAATACAGTGCCCTGACTTTAAATAGATTTCAAGTAAAAGTAAACAGCAATCTAAATATGGACTTGTTAAAAACGTTCTGAAAAATGCTTTGACGTTAATGAGCAGAACCATGAGAAATGCAATAACACAGACAGGCAACACACAACTCGACAATGAAGGGGAAGAAACCATAGACTATATGGACATACATGACAAAAAACCCACACAGGACACCTTCATAAAAAACTAAACCAAAACATTATATTAGTTAAAAGCTGGAAAAAATGGTTTACTCACCTTCCTCTCCATCTGCTGATAAGTGTTGTGTGTTTGGTCTGTTGGCGCTTAGTTTGCAATTAAAGAGTCATTAAAGAGTTGGAGGCAGTTGATGTTCATTCTTCAGATCTGCTCTTTCTGCTTGCCCAAGTCTTTTGAAAATCCATTTGTTTCTCAATGAGCAAATCCAGTTCTCTGTTGTTTTCCAGAAATCCAATTATGGAACTTTGAGTAAAGCACCAACAACCAAAGAGTCCTCCAAGGAGAGCCGGCTGATCTTCAGATGTTTCTAATGAAGAAAATCAACAATTATTAATGGTAGTAATTATGGTATTTTTCAAATAGCTTTACAAAAGATACTGCATTTAATTCCCCAGGATTTAAATGACTTAAGATGTTGTGTAAGTTTTGCATGAAGCTGTTGACCGTAGAGACCAAAGACAGCAACACTGTGTCTCAGATTCTGGAAATACCCTCCTCACTTAGTCAGGGTGTCAGGGAAACAGTTTGTTGTCCAGTTGAATAGCGAGAAAAATACACAGATGTCGACACTGAAAACACATTTGAAAGTTGAGATCAAGAAGTCACATCGAGGTCAATCAGTTCAAGAAAAAAAAGTTCCTATCCAAGGAGAGAAAGTCGATAGTTGAGCGTTGATACCAAATCTGCCGGGAGAGGACAGTGTCTCTACCTTTTCACCCTCCAGTTCCTCTTCTTCCTCTTCCACACACAGTCTTCCTCTTGCTCACTCCATTCCTCTTTTTTCACACAAGAAGCGCATGCTGTGTTTGTGTGTTGGCAGATTCCTCACCATTTGCAGCAAAGTCATCCTGAGTGAGAGAAACACGCCCCCCCCCAAACTGAATTGAGTTGGGGGGTGGGCATCAGGTTTCTCACACACACACACGCACATGCACACGCACACACACACACACACACACATACACACACACACACACACACACACACACACACCATATGAGGCAGTGGCTGGTATGTGGAGACAGATTAAGACCATGCCAGGCTATGCTCTTTCTACTGTTACACTCACTCACTGTGCTCTTCGAGGTGCTAACTGTAGCCTTTTAATATCTTGTAATAATTAACACTTGAGACACCTTTATTGCTGTAATCTAATGTTTCATTTCAAACCTTTATTTATGCAGGTGAATCCCATTGAGATCATTGATCTCTTTTTCAAGGGTGACCTGCTGCAAGTAGGTTCCACATGAATACATATAACATAAAACAACAGAAAAACAAAGGACATCATACAGCATATTTACAGCGACTACAGTTTACATAGCTAGTGACATTTACAGGTTCCAACAGTTTCCGATTGGATAGCATCTATCCTTGCTTTAAAAACATTTAGTGGAACCAAATTGCTCAGCCTCCATTCCTTTTGCAGACTGTTCAAAGACAGAGGAGCTGCGCATCTAAAAGCTATCTTCCCTAAGACAGTCCTAGCAGTTGGCACATTTAATAAAACCACAGCATGCGATCTCAGGCAGTAGCCACTTACAATTCGCCGTGAGATCAGGGAGGAGATGTAGGATGGAAGTTTCTCTAACATGGCTTTGTATATAAAAATGTACCAGTAACTGAGCCTCCGTACAGTTAGTGAAGGCAAACCAGCCCTTGCATACAGGGTACAGTGATGAGTTAATACTTTACAGTTTGTCACAAATCTCAGAGCACTGTGATACGCAGCATCTAATTTGTTCAGGTAATTGGCAGGTGCATTCATATAAAACAAATCACCATAGTCCAGCACTGGTAAAAAGGTCACAGTGACTAGCCTTTTCCTGGCCTCAAGCGAGAAACAGGACTTGTTCCTGTAAAAGAAACCTAGCCTAACCCTCAGTTTTTTAAGCAGGTTATTGACATGAAGTTTAAAAGTGAGACAATCATCAAGCCAGATACCAAGGTATTTGTAACAGGTAACCACTTCAAGTTTTATTCCTTGCGTAGTTACAATATCTAAAACAGGCTCTGGTGTCTTTTTAGCTTTTGAAAAGAGCATTACCTTGGTTTTATGTGACCACTGAAGAAAAGCCATTCAACTTTGATATCAAGCTGTCATCATGTTTCCATGCACATTATAAACACATTATATCCTGATTACAGCCTTTTCAAAAAAAGCAATTAAAGTGTTTGGTTTTGCTTTTTAGGTAGAAGTTTATCTTGACACCATTATTCAGCATTTTTTTTAACATTAAATACCCATTTATTTAAATGTTTTATAAAAAAGGTTTATGTAGTTTTATGCACATTTAACACACTTTTCATTATAATTTGTGTAAAGCGTATCTTTGCACTATTATTCTCACATTGTTCTTTAGCATCAGGACAGCTTGTTTTTGCACACTGTTATTTTTAAAATGTCTCGTTGGTTACTCGGTAGTTAGGAATTAACTTTACCTTTTAATGATTAGTAGCATTATAACTTTATCAAATTAAAAAGTCAGACACAATTTATTGTGGTGTTCCACAGGGCAGTGGTCTCGTCCCATTTGTTTTCTTGTTTTTCATGCTTTGGGGTACATTCATTATAACATCAACCCTGTTTACATTCAACTTCACATTTCAATAAATATCACTTTCTTTTTTTTTATTTGAATTTTTTATGCTGATTATTATAATACATTACTTAATATGGCCAAATGATTGGCAGTTTGGATTGAGTAAGCAACTTTTACCTACTCTGGATCACATTTTTTAAAGAGAAGTTCCACTAAATGTCCAAATCAAAATATGTAAACAGGTCTAAGGCAGTGTTACTACAGGGTATATGCAGGAATCCTGAAGTCAAATGTAATACCTTTTAAGACCTTTTTTAAGACCCTTTCCATACATTTTAAGACCTCATCGCCACTTCGAGTTCTAACCGGTTACATTGGCGACACACTTTACCTCACATTTACTATATACAGTATTGATTGTCCTTCCTCCTTATCTTCCAACCATTTGGACGCAAACTTGCATTTCCCCATAACCATGCTGTTTAACAACCGGCGTAAACGGACCTTCGCGCGCTATCAAGCAGTGAGCGTGCGATGTCCTGTTCAGATGACGTCAAATCCAACGGGATGCCATAAATAAACTACACAGAATCACACTACACACCTACGCAATGATTACATTCAGGCAGTCTGTAGAATACAACCTCTTTGGACAATTGATATACTTATTGAAAACAAGCTACAAAATGCAATACCTTGGAAAATGCCGTTTAATACTTTTTAATAGCCTTAATTTTCGCTAAATTGATTTATCAACTTTAATACTTTTTAAGACCCCGCGGACACCCTGTACTATATACAAATGTTTTATAATGCTTTTATTTGCTCCAATGGGATTTGGAAACAAGTGGGCTTACCGGACCACTGCAGCCCTCCTCTCATTTAAACTTTCCACGTTTTTAATCAAAGAAACTCACAGTAAGGGAAGAGGCTCCGAAGCAACAGAAACATTTATTTTACATCAGTACATCAGACATTTCATTTACCCACACGGCTGCCTGACAGACGCAACAACATCATCAGTCCATGCTAAAACAGAACACCTCTAACGTCTCTATGTACTGTGCCACTGCGTGTATATACAGCAGTTCTGCCATTTTGCCACTTCATTGTCAAAATGTATCACATCTAAAATTCTATACATCCCCTCGACACACCAGCTAATCAATGATTAAAAACATAAGAAAATAAAATAAATAAAACAATGCTTCGATATAATTATCATCTCGTCGCTACATTCACACTTACATCAGTTATTGTTATTTATGTCATTGATTTAGATCTAACAATGGAAGTTACTTTGACTCCAGGTTTAACTCACTCACACGGTTGCATGTTTGGTCGTTAGAGAGATAATGAGAAACAGAGAGGAGGGATTTTCTGGGTTTATCAGTGTGTCACATGATATGAAGAACAAAACGATTAAAGTTCAGACACAATTGATTAAAAAGGAGCATCTGCAGGGTTCAATAAAACCCTGAAAAGCTCATCAACTATATTTCTATTCCCCAATTTGACCAGTAGTCTTAATGTAAAACTGGAAGACAAACTTAAAAGAAATACAAATCATAACAGGCATGATTTGAACAAAATGCATATTATATTAACTTGATTTGTACACTTTTACCTTGATTTAGCTTCATTCTAGTGCCCTCACACTGGGCTATTTCATGAAATTATCTATACTTCTTTCATATTAATGAACCTGAAACAACCGTGAGATTTGAAATTGGAAGAGTAGGACAATTAAAGAAGCGGCATGTTTCGCTAATATTGCACTTTCTCATGATATGTATAAATACATAACGAACAAAGTGTTTGATTGAGTAATAAAAGAGTGAATAAATAGCCTGGCTGGTTAAATCACAACAAGCTGTTGACACAAACGATCACAACGTTCCTGCGTTTTCTATTATAGAAGAGCTGGAGTGCTACTCGTGTGCGACAAATAAAAACAAACTACAAAAAAAAGTGTTATTCTGAAAATTGAAACCCAAACTAAATCTGTCTGTATTTTGTAAACTGCTCTTTAGTTGCTATGAGGGTTTTTATAATCTACTAAAAGGGATGCCACACGAACAAATAAGACTTTGAATATCATTATCCTCCCTTCATTGACGACATAAATAAGAAAAACAAAAACGATGAAAAGCATTTCTACAGAGACAAATAGACGGAGAGACGAAAGGTGTTCAAATCTCTGAACCAATTCAAAGAAATACAGTGACGTTAAATCTAAACATACACTTTACACGACATGTACAGCATTTTTACTTTCTCACAAAACAAATTGGAAACTAAAAACAAAAGGGGCTCAATCAGTGTGTGTGTGTGTTTTCTGGGTGAAACCGAGAGGTCACTAATGTATGGTAATGTTTTGTCTCTAATAATAACACTGGACTCTGCCATGGCTCTCACAGCACACACACCGCTCTCAATGTGAAACAGGGATCAAGATTAAAACATAAAATAAGTTGGAAGAGAACAAGAGGAGGAAGGAGGAGGATCCAATGACTCAAGTGAATCTACAATAGAGTAGCAAATATAGTATTAATAATAGTAGAAATAGTAGAAACATTGTGACTTATTTCCGCTACTACAGGGACACTGATAATTTTTCAAAACATAAAAGGATTACATTATTACTGGAATACTTTTTTAGACTTTTAAAAAGACCCAGGTTATACTGTAAAGGAGTAAAGAAACACACCATTAACGTGTATCAGTACTCGTTTCCAGTGTATCCTCTAGGAAGACATTTCTGTCGTATGATTAATGATGCAGAATAAACTGTGCTGAAATAGAGAGACATGCTAAGGGTGGCTACATGACACATTTATCAAAAATAAGGATCTCTTATGATGGTGTTCAGACCTTCTGACTAAAACCTGTTGAAACAAGCTTTAAGTGAGCAAACTGTTTCCATCGTGAGGGGCTATTTTTGCCAGAGTTGCTCGTGTGGTGATGTCCCCGAGGGTTCAGACACACACACGCACACACACACACACACACACACACACACACACACACACACACACACACACACCACACACACACACACACACACACACAACACACACACACCACACACACCACACACAACACACACCACACACACACACACAACACACACACACACACACCACACACACACACCACACACACACACACCTCCTCGCTCAACTCAGACCTACTTCCTGCCAGCGTCCAGCTAAGAGAGAAGCCTTGGCAAGTGTTTACCTATATTTGTGACAGAAAATTGTTATAATTTGTATTATATATTTTCTTATAATCTAAAAGAACACATGATCACGCAAAAATAAACAACCTTATTCTCACGCTGTTTTTTTAGAGACATTTTTTAAGAGTTGTTTATTTTTCCTCCTTCCTGTTTCTTCCTCCTTCTCCCCATCACTTCACATTCATAAGAAATCAACGGGAACTTAAGTTTAGGCTCAACTGACTAATGGAAGGTTTTATTTGCTGGTGTGTGTGTGTGTGTGTGTTATTATGTTAGAGGAACAGAAAAAAACACAGAGGGACACACATGAAAATGTTGAGAATGTGTGTGTGCATTTGTCCTGGGATGTGGTAGAGCAGGATCTGTGTGTATTAATGATTGAAACGGTTGCTGTTGTTAACTGTAAGGTGTGAGTTTTCTGTGTCTCTAATATGTGTGTGTGTGTGTGTGTGTGTGTGTGTGTGTGTTTAGTAAGCGTCGGTCCTGTAGCTTTGGTGGGCATCAGCGGTGAGCTGGGTGGTTTCTGTGGCTGAGGACGGCTGCATCACGATGGGCTCTCCAACACCATCTGGAGAGAACACACACATTAGAGCACGTGCAAACCAAAACAAAGTATATGAGACCCGAACAAAAAGATCCCTGCCCTCACCTCTCTCGTCAGCGGTCATCTGGGCCTCCAGGTCCTCGGGGGACACGTAGAACTCGGGCTCCTGGTCCATGGGCGGCCGAGGTTTGCACTTTCCGCAGCAACAGTTACAGCAGCAGCACAGGCAACAGCAGCAATAACAGCCTGTGGACAGGCAGCAGAACACGAACAAGGCCTGGGGAGGAGGAGAGAGGAAAAGGGTTAAAGGTCCCCTATTATACTGTTTTTCATCAATATATTATAGGTCTCAGATATATACAAAACATGTCTCTGAAGTGTTTGGCTCCAAACACCAAACAGATCATTGCAGCATCCCATAATCCCCTCTGTTTCAGCCCTGTTTCAAAAGTGCTGATTCTCTGTCTGTGTCTTTAGATGAAAATAAGGAGCCCCTCCCCACGCCCCTCTGAGAGATATTTGGTTAAAAAGAACACAATGGTGCTCTAGGAGGAGATTCAGGTGATAAGGGGGGGTTACCTTGGTTGGTGATTGGCTAATTATAACACAAGCCAAAAAATCGTTATGACATCATAAAGTGGCCAAAATCTGATCAGCTCATTTTCAGACAGGTTTTTATATAAATGGATCAGGACAAAAAGAGAGGGGGTCTTTGTTCCTGAAACTTCCAGAGTCTCTGAACACAGAGGGGACACATGTTGATGTAGAAAAGACATGAAAAAGTGGATTTTGCATAATAGGTGACCTTTAATCCTCCTGTTGTCTTCGGGTCAAATCTGACCAATTTACTACTTTCATCAATCATAACTTTTTTGTTTTACATTCGATTGCATTGAGGCTTCATGATATCCTTCACAGGAGACATTAGAACATATACAATTGCTGATCACCACTTTCATTGAATTCTGGATGATTTAGTCAACTTTGAAACACCCATGGTGTTCCCAAAAATTACCGCCATAAAGAAAAGGAATTAGTAACCATCCGGATCAGATAAAACACACACACACACACCCACACACACATACTCTATATGTGTTCCCCCCAGACCCGGCTCCAGGATGAAATGACTGAGGGGGCTGTTCAAAAATCCGAGGGGGCGATTTTTTTTTCAGAACAACGAAAAATACTGGCAATGTAATAATTGACACACCAAGCTTTTTTCCTTCTCACTGCTCTACAATCTCTTTGCTTCTTTATTTGTATTCCGGATTTACCCCTCTCATTCTGTTGTTTTCCTCTGATCTTTAACGATAGATAGTACATTATTAGATGGCTGCACTTTGGTTAACAGACTAACATTGATTTCCTCAATGTATAAATTGACAGGCTCTGTAATTATACCATAACCTTTTCTCCTCTATCCCTTAACTCGTCTTCCTATACAGATTTACTTACTTACTATCTACTCTATATCAGGATTAAAGAAAAATGAATCTGGTTGAGTTTTTATTTCCAGGATTGAATGTTCAAACCAAGGCCTAAAACCTGGCATTTCATAACAAAGTGACTAATATTAAAACCAAATGTAATATTGGATAAAATACTACACCAAATGAACGGACACAGATTAAACATAAAGTCCCCTGGTTTGTCTCGAGTCTAACTGCCATGAGAAAAATCCAATCAATGTTCCAAAATCCGTCACTAGATGTCGCTCATTGTACCAATACGGTTTATATAATACATAACATATTATTATTATAGTAAAAGGGCTCGCTTTGGCAAAATCCTGATCCATACAGGCAGTGCAGACCTAAATAATAACAAGTAACCATCATGTGTGGTGCTATCTGTAGATGTCTGTCTTATTTTTTGTCTATTTCATATTGTTTTCACAGTGCTGTGAAAATGAATTTCCCCCTGGGGACAATAAATCTAATCTAAACTAATTCAATATTCAATCCCGTACTTGGCGATTGAGAACATACATTCGTAATTTACCTCATTTAAAGCACTTTTGTTGTAATACTATGGATTTAGTTGACACTACTAGCCGACTTTCTTTTGTCCAATATTTTGCGGGAAGGTACATTGAATTAGAAGTAGAACAAGAAGAAGAAGGAGAAGAAGTAGAGGTAGAAGAAGAAGAAGTAGAAGTAGAAGAAGTAGAAGAAGAAGTAGAGGTAGAAGAAGAAGAAGTAGAGGTAGAAGAAGAAGAAGCATACAGTCTATGAGAAGAAGTAGAGGTAGAAGAAGAAGAAGTAGAAGTAGAAGAAGAAGAACTAACATTAATTAAGACTACAAGCTCACTTGGGGTTGAGGCTTTTTTACACGTTGCTTGACTGCCTGCCCACATATCTGATCTAGACAGAGTAACGTGTGTTGGGGAAAATAATTATTTAAAGTTATTTAATAATTGTGACATTTATTTTACTTTTCGATGGATGAATGATGCTCAAAGTGAGGGGGCAAATAAGACAACTGAGGGGGCAATGCCCCCTTTTGCCCCCTCGTGGCGCTGGGCCCGGTTCCCCCCCCTTATTTGCCCAATCCCCCCATGTGAATCACACCTGGCACACACAAACACACACACAGAACAATTTGACACATTTCCCGCTCTTATGTGCCCATCCCCCCACATGGATCACACCTGGCACACACAATACATGTGTCTATTCTTTGTATATTAACTGCAGTTGTTCATGTATACCAGTAGTCTGATACAATACTTACAGTTTGAAAGGGTGTTAAATGAAATTTGTGGTTTTTGTGTTAATGTAATAGCAGTTAAAACAGGACCGGTCAAATTTGACCGCGAACACCAAAGTAAGGGGGGGAAACGAAGACAATAGGAGGGTTAAATAAAAGTAACAAAACTAAGTAAGTAAGCATGTATGTGTGTGTGTGTGTGTGTGTGTGTGTGTATTGGCCTCTTACCTTTGCCCACCAGCTGGACAGAACAAAGTAGGTGTTGACGTTCTCCTCTCCGAACTGCTCGGCGACGTAGAGCCCCAGCGAGCCGTATTTGTCGTAGATGTTCTTCTTAGTGCCGTCGCTCAGGATGGAGTGCGCGTTGTTGATCTCCTTAAACTTTTCGGATGCGTCCGGATTGTCTGGGTTCTTGTCAGGGTGAAACTTCAATGCTAGTTTCCTGTAGAAGTCACATTAAGAAAAGGTAAGGTTGGTGGATATACACCCACTTGCAGTTGTAGATGTTTTGTTTGTGGGATGCAACATGTTGGAGACAATGTGGGTTTCAGGAACCAAACCACTGGCTGGGAATGTCCATTGATGGGACCGTCAAGATTTTCAGACATAATCATATCTATTTGTAAAAAGGAAGTAGATAAATATAGTAAAATCATTTTTTACTACTTTCTACTTTTCTGTCATGTTGTTTATTTCTTGCAAAAAAGTGTTACTTTTACAGTACAAAGTCACTACATAAAACCAAAACAACAACCTGCTTTTGAGATATTTTTAGTCATTTTGAATTGCTGACCTAAGAGAAACCATGCTAAAATAATAATAAAAATAATAGATAATACATAAACAAATCTAAATGTAAAGTAAAAGCCCTTTAAAGCTTAGAGAAAAAAACATTTCCATCTTCAAAACAGACTTTTCAAATATGGTAAATGCTGCATTAAAGTGCCAAATGAATGAATTTGCAACACAACTTCTAAAATGATATTTATTCCAGGATCTCTTGCATTACATAACATTACAAGAGTGGCTTCTGACGCCCTCTAGTGGTGAACAAAATAAAACATCTATTGGGTTGTGGTAATTATTGTGTCTTTTTGAACACATACCGGTAACATTTCTTGATGTCGTCTGTTGTGGCGCTCTTGTCGAGTCCCAGCACGAGGTAAAGCGATTCTCCGGAGGTGGAGAGAGCTCTCTGTCTCTGCTGGTCCATGGCTGCTCTCTCTCTCTCTCTCTCTCTCAGTTTCTCTCACCCTCTCTCACTCTCTCCCGCACACGCTGAGCCTCTCACCTGTCAGGTAGAAGAGAGAACACATGAGCTCATGAGAAACTAGTTGCTGTGTCTTTTCCTCACTTTCAAGCAAGCAAGAAACAAATATTCTGGTGATCTCTCCTTAATTAATTAGTTAAGAACAGGTGAGAACAAATGGATTTCCAGGATAATCTTTGAGTTCAGAGTGAGATTTATAATCTGCGTCCTGAATTAACCCCTGTCTCTGTTACTAGATGATGAGCAGAAATATAAGAACCAATAGGAATAGGGCTGACCAAGGAATTCATGCCCTGAGTTATAAATAGTATTTCACTGGACCACATTGTTTATTTTATTTATGTGAATAAAGTATGCAGATCTGTGTTTGAGATGCTGCCAGCTGCTGATAAGAGCTGATGTTCAAGTCAAACTTTGTGGTAGTCGTCAACAAAAAGATAATCAGGAGTTTGTACTGAAATATTCAACGTTGTGCAATTTTAATGTAGGCAGCAACACATATGGAAATAGCTGCTTCTTAAAACAGCACACACAACATTACACAAGAGTATGTACCTCTACATTTCCAAGAGAAAACTAAAACACAAAACAAAAAGTGCTCACTTAAGGCACCAACGATATATTATAATCTTTAATGTATGGCTTTTCCCCCCACAAATATCACGTCACACAATGACCGTAGGTAGGTAACAGTTCATCTTTTTCACTACGCCAGCTCTGGAACGCCTGCTGCTATGGTTTTTTCAGCAGACACACATTTTAGGTCATATTTTGACATAACACACGCAGTATGCTGCATACATGCCACTGGCCTGCTAGAAAACCTATGATTAGGAATATATATTAGGTCATTTATAGGCAATTTTTTGCAGTAATTATACTACTTTGGTGCAGTCTGTGCATGCCTCAAACAACAATATACTGACTTTTAAGTAAAGTAGGTCATCAATGTTCTGGCAACTGAGGTATACTAAAGGAAATGACCTCAGGGCTTCTGAGAGTATCCGCATTCATTTGAATGTAGTGTTTAACGACAGTGCAGATCACAGACTGACCAGATTTCAGGCTCTGTTTCATTTAGTTAGTATGGTGAACCACTTTTTCTCACTTTCTCTGTCACTTTCTATAGAGAATCAAAGCTAATAGTGTGTTGTTGGGGAAAACGATCGTACATGAACATGCATCAAAACTTTATTTTCAAGTAGTGATAAGTCAGCTTAGTCAGTGGGTCTGTGACAAAATTATAGTATAAAAGGAAAGTGTTAAAAACAGTTGTGCAAAAAAGGTAACAAAATCCTGATGTAAGTGATGATGGCATTATCTGACTTTATTTTATATAAGAAAGTGGCACGACAGATGCTTACTGAAAGTATACCAATAACATGTAATGCCATCCAACACTTCTGAATTGAAAAGGGATTTTTTGTCAAAAGAGAACTCAAACTAATACAACTTAAATCATGGCTGTGACATCAGTACTTACATTCATTTCAATGTTTACACAAAAGAAGAGTAGAGTTTTAAAAATAATACTCTGGAGAGCAAAACATTTTCAAATGATGCAATGACCGATTGAATCAAAATTGTATTTCATTGAAGAAATACTTGCTACAGAGCAGTGTTTCCGCCAGACCAGGGCTGAGAGGGCGTCCACCCTGAGAGACGCCCCCCTGGCGGAAACACTGCTACAGAGCCTGGTTTTTGACAAAACCACAAATAAGTCAGCTATACAGTGATTTAAGGCTAGTTAACCTGTGTTCTCTTATGGAATTGGGTCTAAGGTCAGAGTGGTTAGTATTCTATAACCTCAAACAAAAATGTAATGTAATGTATGCCTTGGTGGTGACTGTTTAAAACTGTCAAAAGGAATACATTATATATCTACCGACAGGAAATGTTCATCCAAGCTGCTGCACTCTTTTAATACTAATGGTGATTTAGCAGTTTAAACTTATGTTGTGCAATATTATAATTTTGCACAATCATCTGGTAAAGCCTGATGAAATGCATCTTAGAGTTCAAGGAGATTAGCGGGTTAGGGAGGGTGCTGAAGGCCAGAGACACAGAATGAAAAACACTGACTGTAAATCCACCCTCTGAGGGGGCGTTACCCAGCAGGCTGCATGGCAAGCTAATTCAAGTGAACCACAATACGCTAACACACGCTATACAGCCATCAACAACAACAAGAACAACAGTGACATATTATTATCATAATCAGGAAGAAAGATAATTATAAAGAATCTGAAAATCTACAAAACTGATGTTCCTCCTTGGATACTAAAACTGATAGCGTTAAGCCAAAAATGTGTTTAAATTGTAAGGGAAGTCCCCCTTTAAACGGAGCAGTACAGAGCCCTGACCTGTGGTTGATGTCAGGTTGCAGACGGCAGGTGTAGGGGGGGGGGGGGGGGGTTAGCAGGCTTAGAGACCACAGTAAGCCAATTCTGCGACACAGACACTCAGAGCAGACTGCTTAAATTTAACAACGAGAAAACAATTGCTACGCCTTTAGTCACTAATAAACACACCTTTCTAATGACACATTATTCAACGGTGACTAAGGAGCTCAAGACTATGACAGTTCCCATCAAAAGGATTCACACCCTTTGTGTTGTGATATTTATTATTTGGAAATTGAAATATGCTGCATAAATAAACACTAAACAATGTCACATAAAAATGGCAATGTTGAATACTGAGCTACTATCTTTTCAAGCAGTAATTTTACAATTCAATAGATTATGAAGTGCAAAGTTATTAGTAATTAGACCAAAACATGGACTGGTATGATCATTCAAAAGTGAAATATTTGATATTTTGGATTGCAGTACCCTTGACTGATCCATCAGCCGAGAATTCGATGGTTGCCTTTTGCTCAAATAACTAATAAACTACCAAGACAGTCTGAAAGCACAGGAAAGGTTTTTGGTGTGTTAATACTGACAGATTCTTTCTGCAATCTCATTGATGAACAAACAAAAGGACTTATTGGCAAGGGTAACAAACACTTTATAAGGAGCTCATGAATTGTATTATTGATGTGACCAACATATGCATTGATCGGGACATTTTTGTGAATTTTCCGCACTTTACGATAAGTCCTATGCCAACTGACATAACGTAATAAACTCAAATTTGCCAATATGATCAGATATACTGAGGTACTTTAAATCTCCATCACTCACACTACAAAGACATTTTTCTAGATGCATGTGTTATAACTGAGGCTTACTTTATTAATGATTGTAACATGCTAGTTACCTAAACAAAGACTTAAATGCACAGGCTGAGGAGAAGGCAATATTACGTTTTTGTTTTTTTAAATCACTGTTGATGAAAAGCTAACATGGTAGCTTAAGTGAACTACTCACAAAATATTAAGATGCTAGAAAAATTGCTTTGAAATAAATTAAGACAGTAGATTGACAAATATATTGTCATTGTTGAAAGTCCTGATTGTGGGTCAGTTGTTATTCTGTCTAAAGCCCTACATGGCACCAGATGGTCGCAGTAATTTACAATACCTCCACAACTACATGCCTGACAACACATTGATTTAACACCTCCCTAAATCCTGCCTGCGACTCTGCCTGGAATGAACCAATCACAACGGAAATCACTACCCACATGACCGGGATTAACCAATGCTTTTCATCTGTACTCTAGGGATTAACAACATGCTGCACTGAGAGACTGTGCTAGTGTGTGTAAGTGTGTGTACGGTATGCTTGTGTGTGTGGTATATAATCACGTCCAACCACCACAGTGATTTTAAACTAAATATCCGTCCACCTGAGGAGGCAGCCAATGAGATCGTGTCTTGTTGAATGAACTGTAAATCAAATTGGCCATTCACAGGAAGAAACAGACCGGAAAGAATTAACACTGGGTGTAATGAGGCTGACGGCATATGGCCACAGTCTTAGAGTGACTGTGTGTGGACTGTGTGTGTGTGTGTGTGTGTGTGTGTGTGTGTGTGTGTGTGTGTGTGTGTGAGGGAGTGCTTCCACACCTGAGCCTCATATAAATACGCTCAATGTTCATCTGAAAACAGGGATAGATTACCCGGGTCTGAGCTTCAGTGAAAAATCTGATTTTGTTGCATTATTCATTGGGTAGGAGATATGGGTAACATCCTTTATACTCTGCACTATATTGGGATATCAATATATTTCTTATTATAGAGAATTTACCTGAAAATAAAATACAGTTGCATGTTTCCCTATGTGTGCAGCAAGCAGGAGAACGAATAGCTTTGGATCCCAGTGAAAAGATAGCATTTTGAAAGGTTAAAGTGAACAAATACTGATTGAAACAGAATATTCCATTAACATTTTAGAATTTTCAAGGTTAATACATCCATTTCTTTCCAATAAAATGACATTTGTTGGATTTCAAAACGCACTATTACAATGCACCCCCCACTTGAAGGTCATCCAACAAATAGTTAAGACCAATATTTAAGTATTTGTGCAGCCTTATCTCTATCTGCAACTGTGATTACAAGTACAAATGTAAAACAAATACACATTACTGAGAAAGTATTTTTCACACAAAGCGTGCAACCTCTTAAAACAACTAAAAACATTGTTGGCTATTAGAACAAATTAGCAGAAAATCACCATCCCCTCCATGGATGAATCAACAAAGCAGATATTTCTCTTACGAGGGCGCTTCCATGGAATAAACACAGCATTGCAACGTTTCTCATATTGCCAAACATCTCCGAAAAACAAGCTTTATCGCATGTGCTCGGAAGAAGGAAACAGCGGTGTGCGAGCATCGGCCAGACGTCACGCTGCTCCGCTCCACTCTCTAAGGTTGTGTAACTGTGTTGACTTTGTCTCCATAACAAACAAAACATATAATCAGGAGACCGGTGGAAACATTGATAGTTGTCTAAGATGGATTGATGCGGTCTGTATATTCGACTTATGTGTTCTTTATTAATAACACTAAATGCAACAACACACGACACAGTCTAGGTGTTTATAATTCCTGGCTTCACGCTACATAAATCCTCTCACAACAGCAGGAACTTGAAAGCAGAGGAAAGAACATAATAAAAAAAGTTAAACAGAACATATGGCAAAAAGCCCTGGCAAGAAATCCTTTGCTATTATTAACCAACTGCAGGCTTTGTGTGTAGAGGCGAGATCATGTTGGCATTCCTGTTTGAAGATGTTCAGAAGCTGTGCCAATGTGAATCACAATAAAAAGGTAATGCAACACATCCTTGAGGAAACAAGTTTCAACAGGACAGGAAAAGGTCTCAGTCTGCACCAGCGAACACAGGTAGACCTGATATTTTTCTAAATACAAAAAACCTCTGCCCTGTTTTGGGAATAAATCCATACTGATACGTTTTGATATCAGTTCATTTCCTGCTTTCTGTAAATATCGTTATGGTATCTGTAACTCCCTTAAAAGTCAAGTCGGTCAGCCTATATTTATCCAAGGGGTTCCAGTAATGTGCAAAACATTGAAGGTAATGAGAAAGGAACTAAAGGAGTTATATCACCCTTCACATTTACTGTAACCCTACAGTCTCAACAACTAGAGTCCTTTAACAAGAAAATGTGTTAGCATTTTCACCTCAAGTTCCCTTTTCTTGATGACAAGAAGTTATTGTCTAGATGCCTGAAATAAGGTCGGTGGCTAACACTAGCTTAAGAGTTGTCACATTTTGTTAAAATGTCAGTCGTATACACATTTCTAAAGATATAACATGTGTCAAAAGACTGATGCTAACAAGATGCTAAATGAAACAACAGAGTTTGTCGATGACATTAGAAGTCACCACAACAAACACTTCCCTTTATCAAGATGAGATGATTAGCAGCCAAACGGTTGCAGAATATGGTAATTATTTAACAGTGTTCACAGTTCGTGTCTTTATAGAGTGCCACAGTGACGCGTCCTAAAACCCGGAAATAAGTTAGCATTTCACCACTTCCGGTTCCTTCGCCAAAAAGCAATGCAATTTCTCCATAGGATTTTGGAAAATAGCTGGAAATAAGGTCTGTGGTTGACACAAATTGAAGAGACAGATCACGTTTTGTTCTACGACATTAAATTCATCAGCAGTGACCCCACTGGTGATTTCTGAAGAGTTTACGTGTCTGAAAAACGATGGTTGTTAACAAGTGGCTGAATAGGACTACAGAAGTTGTCCTCCGTGCTCTGCTTGAAAGCAAGTACCTGCCTCCTGCAAACTGTTAAAACAAACGCTTCAACTTGTACAATTTTGAATCTGTATTTTTGAATATGGATCTTAAGTTGGCGTGACGTTGAAGCAGCGACCCTGCTGTAGTTCCTTTATAGCATAACGTTAGCATTTTGCTTCTGGCGACTAGATTTACGATTAGAAAATTATAAAAGTAGGGTAGACATGTGGATATTATCCGGCTGAACAAAACGTGATCCGTCTCTTAAATGCGTGTCAACCACAGACCTTATTTCCAGCTATTTTCCAAAATCCTATGGAGAAATTGTATTGCTTTTTTGTCGAAGGAACCGGAAGGAGTTTACTTCCGGGTTTTAGGACGCGTCACTGTGGCACTCTATTTGTGCTCTTATGTAAGGCTGTTTTTCCTTTACTCTGGGTGTGCATGTGTGTAAAATGGATTGAGGAAAAATAGGCCATGGCTCCTGTTGTCAGCTTGAATCAAAAGAAGCTGTCACTACAATCACTCACCAACAGCCAGGGGACAGTAAGGGCAAGCCATATTTTATACAAAAAACACCAATCATTGTGTTAGCGATGGAACTGTTATCTGAAAAAATAGCTTCCTGTTGCATTTCCTGTCTTTGAAGAGTCGATAAGTCACTTCCTCAAAATGATCTAGAGATTGTTGCCTTAGTTACATTGCGAAAAATGCTCAAATGTCCGTTGTTCATGTTACGAGTCCCATGGGTGGAGAAACATCCAAACGCAGCTGACTGAACTCAGAAATGTTGCGAGTGATCATTTTCTGTGAAGTACAGCAAGAGAACGAGTGACTGACATTAATTCAAATAGTTGATTTTACGTGACTGTTATTCTGACAAACATAAACACTGTAAACCTATGTTTTTTTAACGAAATGTTTCCAAAATACTGATTGAACAAATCAGATACCGTATGAACATAATAACACTCCGCTGTGCACTGACTACAACCCCAGGTAAACATGTAAAGCCGGCCAAATCCCAGTCCTGATGGGATAAGAGTGTGTGTGCGTGAGTGTGTGTCCTCACTTCTAGTCTGATAATAATCCTCTGTTTATAAAGGGAAGGTTCCCTGAACACACCAAAGCTTTTTCCCAGCAACACCCTGATGCCCAACATCCCCGCTCTATAACTCCTAACAGTGTGTTTGTGTTGCTGTTTTATAGAACTGCCAACGTCATCTTCCTCTGCTGTTTAAAACTGCGGTCACTGTTGAATATGAAAGGTTTGTTTTATGTGTGTCTCATATTGCTAAGGCTTTAGTTCAACTCAAGGGTTTGGTTTGCATTATCCACTATTAAAACATGTTCACTGTGTGGAACCAGCATGATGAGTGATTCTACAATTTAGGGTACATTCCATGTCCATTGATGTCCATTGATGATAATTATAATTATTCTAACTATTTTCTTAAAAAATATCATATTTTGCCTATTATTGGAAAGCATGTTATAATATCACACACACATTATGTGCATCCTATGCTTTATTTAGCTTGAAATGTGTCATGATGTTCTTAAATTGTCAGTTTTTGCTATGTCCGTTTTTCAGTTGAGGGTGTCTTGGTTTCAAAATAATGAATAAAAACCATTAAAGTAAATAAAAAAAAGTATTCATTTATTTTAAAAGTCTAAATACTAAAGAATAATAACATTTTTTAAATTGATTTCCTCCTTTAAATAATTTAAATATCTTAATATATGAATGTCCGCAAAAGTTCTGTCAACTATGTTACTAACAGAACTCCCCCCTTTAACTCAAAAATGGTTTGTCCCAATACCATGTCACCAGCATCACATGATGCCATTTTCCTCTTTGGCAGACATTTTGAACACACTGTGGTGATTGTCCTCTAATGTTTTACAATATTTTATGTATAATAGCACATTGTCAATGAGTATATTAATTGACCGTCAACAATGTTACGTACATTGTTATGGTTTACAATTGTTTAATGATTTTAATTCAATTATATGTTCAAATGTGATGTTAACCTGTTCAAGAAAATGACATGTGGTCATCCAGGCAAGGCCTACCATTGAAATGATGGGTCAAAAGGGAAATTGTCAACTAGGTTACCTGTCAACTAAGTTACCCAGTAATGTAATAACTGTAGTAACTTAGTTGACAGGTAAGCTAGTTGACAATTTGTATGACATGTAGACATCATTACACATCATTATCAATGGAATTGTGCACTTCTGCCTTGAAATGAACATAGTGCTGATGGTTAATAATGTGTCCAGTCAACTATGTTATTTGCATCAAATGTTTGAGTTTCATTGTCAACTATGTTGCACCTCATTTTTTCAAATTTAAAATATCTAAAATAGATAACATAAAAAAATGTTTAAGCTTTGCAACTAGTGGATATGTTACACTGAGGAATATACTAACTTGAACCACTGATTGTTTTATTGAGAAAGAACACTTTTTTTGTACTGTTTTGTTGATGTGAAATGCACCCTAAATTATAGAATCAGTATATTTGTTCTAATGGCATAAAGAAAACATTCATATGATTTCTAGGTTACAGAAATAGAAAAAAAAACACCAAAAGCTTAGGAAGAAATAAACAAACTATACAAATAGAAAAAATAAGCTAAAGAAGTGAGAGAACCAGTCCCCAATGAAATAAAAATAAAACATGGCAGTAACAGATGTTTTGGTTATCCTTAAAATCTTCGAGATCACGTCCTTTATATTTAGCATAGGATGCAATTGCCGTGGCTCTTTTGGCTAACCCCTAAACTTACAACATCATTTTGAATGTGTCTTTTAAAAACACACTAACAACCTAACCTATTATTAATAAAGGAAGCACATAAAACACAGGTGCATATTTTCAATATGTTATCAAATAGATCAAACTTTTCCTGCTTTTGTTCCTTAAGCTTTGACGAATGCTGTTTGTTTGTCCACAGAGCTGACAGCAGAGTCTCCAAGTGGAATATTAGGGACAGAAAGGAGAATACAATCTTGTCAAAAAACAAAAAAATGTAACTTGTATCACATGTAGTTTGTTTAAACGGTGACTGCTAGGAGAGTAAACGAGCAGTGTTCAGGCTTTTTCAAAAACACCTCTGCTTTCATTTGTTCCAAATGGTTCTGTTTTCCTCGTTGCTGCCCAGCAGGATGGACAAGGACCATTAGTCAGTATTATTGACTACACCAGCCACCAGCTGCTGTCTACACTGTGCGCACACAACGCACACAACACACACACACACTAGAGAAGCTGGAACTACTCAAACTAGTTAATCAACTATTAAAGTAGACCAGATACATTTGGACTTCCCCGTATCATTCTGTCAAATTTGCATCATTAGATTTCACAATGTTAGTATGTTTATCATCATTGTATCCTCAGCTGATGAACCAGCATCCGACCACATTATTGTGTCTTTCAAACATGTGCAGCGACTTCTTCTCCGTCTATCCTCTGTTCCTCTTCACTTCACACCCATCACTCTTTTCATCATCTCACTTCCATCCACCTCTCCCTCTTTCAGCTCTGCAAACACCTTTGTCATCACTTTCTAATTCACGTGTCTCTCCTCCCTCTTTCTCTTCCCTCATTGTCATATATTTGATCCTTCTCTCGATATTTTGCAACATTTTTGACATCTTTCATTGCTTTAGATTTCCCTTAAATATTAACCTTTCAGTTTCTCAACTCTATCAGCATTTCCATTTCCATACAATATCTTTCCCTATAATTGTATTGTTATGTTTTATGTCCTTGTTTCTCCCCTCATTTAATGGCATGAGTACTATATGGCTATAGTGATTATTGAATTACTCCCTTTCACCAATTTAAACACTAATTTTACAGAAAAGCATTAAAAAGATCTACTTAAAGCATTTAGCTAATAGTAATTTAATGTGAAAAGACAGAGAAATGTGGTTTATTACGTGGTATTATCAAGGGAACGTTAACAGTGGGTGCAGCATTTTACACAGAAGGTTACACACTCACATCGTCTTCGGCTCCTCTCACCGCTCAGATATGAATCTCTAAGTGGTCTGCCGGGACTTCTGTCGGCTGTTATCAATAAAGCTCTAACAGAGGAGAAAAGAATGCTTCTAAAAAACACCAGACCAAGTCATTTATCTACCCTGAGGCCTCATATCAGCTAATTAAGGATAACAAGTATTATCTTTAAAGAGCTGGAAGAGAGAAAGATAGAATTGTGGAAAGCTAAATGGTAAAGGGGGGGAGTGAGAATGGGATAGATAAGTACAATCAATTATTGAATAGAGAGAGAAGGACTTAGTGGTTGAAAATGTGATGTTCTTGCTTTTCAAATCCTAACTGGATGGCCTACCTGCCTGTCAGCCTTCCATCTCGTGCACAAACTTATCTCGTGCCCTCATTGGTCATGTGCGTGTTCGTGTGTGTTGGAGGAGGGGCTCTGTAAGGAAGTCTGAACGAAGGGGCAGACTTTTTCCGGCTGCGTACTTTCAAATTCTAGCGCACTCGAGCTGGTTTCTCCATTCTTACCTACCCTACCTTTAAAGACAAACCATGTAAAGAAATAAAAAGACGACGATAAACATGACATTAAAAATTGCAGCCCTGTACAGAGATTAGATAAAACTATTCAACAGAACAAAAAAAAAGGGGAAAGTCATTCCTATTTGTGATCTGACTTATTTCTACCCACTGTCATATGATAATAAATTACCAAAACAAAAGCTTCGGTTAGAGAAAAAGATATCAGTATTCACAATATTCTGACTTTTCAGGCAAATGATTGATTACACGAGAAAACCATCTTTAAATGAATTAATGTTAAGGGTTGCAGCCCAATACTAGAATAAAAAGAAGGCTTTACAGAGAAGAAACAAAGCCCTGAGGGACAAACAGACATCTGTGATTCTTGATTGGAGGAGCGTGCAGCTCATTCATTGAGATCAGGTTACAAACACACACATGCTATTCCTGCCTGAGAATCAATAGATGGTAATGAAACCTTGATGCTACGACAACAACAGTAAACACAGCTGCCACACACGTGCATGCAGGCCAGGGAACTATCCGCGGATGCAGCCAAGACTTACTCATTCAAAACATTAAAATAAAACTGGTTTTTAATCGTTTTCTAAATAAATATTTCCTTGTTTTGATTGATTCCTTTGCCCAAGTGAGAACATTTCAACCAATGAATCTCCTCACCTTGTTCCAGGCATCCGAACCACTGCTCACTTCAAATAATTGAGTCAATGAGAGCTTAATACAAGATTAAAAAAACAGAAATGTATTTCTCCTGTGTCAGAGCCAAAAAGAAAGACAATAGAAAAATGGTGGCACTTTCAAATGTGCATCTGATAAAACCATCTGTACAGGTTGTCAGGTCCAAGATAACAATTCAAAATGTTCATTTAAGAGTCAAGAGTCATCATTACGGCCTATATAACCAACACTCACATATAGGGATGGGTATCGTTAAGGTTTTAACGGTACTACTACTTTTATCGATACCGCTTATCGATCCGGTCCTTTAACGGTACTCTTATCGGTTCTTTTGGGGGAAAAAAGGAGGTAAACTAACTAAATAAATTGTGAACAAAACTAACATTGCTTTTTATTTAAATTAAATAAATAATATTTCACATCAAAAGAAACAACAGTGTTTTAACAAATCGTATTAAATAATGTGATGACAGAACTGTAAACAGAATAGCTGAAACTTTAACAAAATAAATAACTCAGTTACCTCTAATCATTAACCCATGTTTGTATAATGAGTTAACTCCGTGTGTTGCTGCTAGCATACATAATACCTGACGTGGAAACGTTACTCGGGGATGGGGCTACAGAGCTACTAGAAAGACAGTCGAAAACGGTGCATTTCTCCATCTGGATGTGGTGCACTGTTGCAAGATGTTTAGACAAATTGCTCGTGTTACCGCCCTTACATGCTAAACTCTTATTGCACTTTTGGTAACGAGCATTGTCCACCTCGAGACGGGTAAAGTTTAACCACACCTCAAGCCCCGGCCACAAGAGGACGATAACGCAAACGGACCGCAATCGTTATCAAAAAAGTCTTCCGTCCACACGCAACAGGCACCAGAAACGTGTCCGTTCACACGAGACCGCTCGAAAGCGCTGGAGACGCTGTAGTAAATATGCCAGGCCTGTAAGTGGCACTGTAGTCCTGCCACAAAAGCAGCGAAGAAGACTTCCCGAGCATGGTTGCTCTTTTGTTTATTCTCCGCTGTGGACGCTCTGGCTCTTTTTCTCCCTCCCCGAGGCAAGCGCTGTAAATCTCTCCGGTAGTCCACCAGCAGATGAAAAACACCCACCTCTCCGCCTCTTCCAAGGGAAGAGGGGACCGTGCAGCAGAGTTTCAGTTAGATTTTTTTACGCCGGTCAACATAAAGTTGAAATCTTTCGCACAAAATTTGAAAAGTGCCGGTCAAAGGTCTTCTTTGTTATTATTGAGCTTTAAAACAAATGAATAACGACTCTATATAAGAATAAAAAACGGAGCATCTCTTTTCCTCCCCTCTTCTGACAGCCCAGCAGCTGATCTCTGAACGGGAGAGGTGGGAGAGGCGGGGCTATTGCTTCAACGTTATCAGGAAATGATCGTATAGGCGTAAACACGGAGCCGTTTGCCCCCCCAGAGCGTTTCGTTTGCAGATCTACCCACCTTGGGACCCGTTATCGTTATCGTTTTCTGCGTTTCCATGTTGGCCTCGTGTGGCCGAACCGTCTATCTGATAGAGAACTGTAGCAGATACGACCGTTATCGTCCTCGTGTGGCCGGGGCTTCAGAGCTCGTTCTCTCCGCCATCTCCTCCGTTTGTGTGTGTTGCTGCATGTAGCAGCTGCGTGTGTGTAAACTGCCCCGCCCCCTCGCACGCAGGCGGGGGAGAGATCTCTCATCTGGATTGGAAAGATCAAAAATACTAAAAATAATCATAGACCGTCAGTCTTTTTGCGTATTAGAAACGGAGTTGGCGACACTAAAACTACAATATAATGTTTGTGTAGCATAATATATCCATATTTTTTTAGATGTCTCCAGTACCGATAAAAAGACCGATAACGTCGGAGCTTAACGGACCGGTACCACTGTCTTTAATAATTCAGCCCCGGGCCCGTTTAATACCGGGGCTCGGTACCCATCGCTACTCACATACAAACTATCTAGATTGACCACTACATGTAAGAGATTTACTTTTGGTTGAATAGTCCCTTTAACTGCTGGCACCATCAACCCCAGCTTCTGGGTTGTTGACTGAAGATGTTGCCAGCACAAATATATGCGACTATGTGAGGAATTTCCACCAAATTCCCAGAGAACTGTAGTGCGATTTGTCAGTAAACATCCCACATGTTGGCAGAGAAAACCCAAAATACAAAGTGATGGGCTATGTGTAATTTGGCATTGATTTGTCCATGGAGCTTCACCAAGGACTTGTGTCGTTTGTTTAACGCACTGTTTGGTAATCAGCCTTTTATTACAGTAGTGAAAACCTCTTCAAAACAAACTGCAAATCATTTTACCTTTTCTTTGGTATTTATTAAGAGAATAAAGAAAGCCAGAACTTGTGAACACTTATATAGCAGATCATAAAAATCAAACTGAAGACCAACATTCCTAGCATAACCTTTGACCAGATCCGACACACACCTTTCCACATTCTGCTTTGCTATCACTCTCTACACCTTGGCACACAATGCTGAGATGCAAAAAGGTACCAATCAATCCATTAGCTAATGTCCAATCAGCTGTCTGTCAGCGTTTGTGTTTGTGCGTTCCCAGTGGACACACACATGCCAACAGTGCAGGGAAAACATTACAGTAATGACTTGGTGCACATGCTGTAGTAGGGATGTCAAGATAACTAATACTCAATGCCAACAATCTGAAAATGTGAATTTGATACATCACTATCTCTTATCCATGCAGTCCAAGAACTTAAACATACATTTTAAAGTTGTCTTTTTAACAAGGTTGTTTTGGGAGACCTGAAATGTTACAATGAATTATTTCCCCATATCTCTTTAACAGCAGCTTAGATCATTTCAGGCGTGGCGCTCCGTCTGAATGCTAAGTGCAAAACAACAAGTGTAACTGTGAAAGCAGCACAGCTAAAAAAAGGTTCAATTATAATCCTGATAAAATAGACGCAAATTGTGACTTCACATAATGAACAAGTTGGCTGTGAGAACTCTCACTTCCCAGCGCTGCTTGCCTCGCTACTGAAGAACTAGTACTTTACACACAGCCCTTCAGAGCTGATCTATGTCGAATCAATTTCAGAGATGGAGGGAGAGGAATGACAGAAAGAAACAGGGTGGGGGAGTCAGTGTGTCGAAGATGGAAGGACAGAGGTAGAGACAGCTGTGTCAGGGAGACAGAGACGGAGTGACAGAAAGAAAGAAAGGGTTGAATCAGTGTGAGTCAGAAAGTGTGAAGTCAGAGAGAGTAGAATAGAAAGTGAAGGTGAACATTTGACATCTCATGTGACTTGCGATCACAGGACTGTTTCGCCTTCCTCTTCAGGAGACACGCTCATGACAAGACTCATGACCTGAGGACAAAAGCAGCCGCCGTCTCTCATACAAATAGGAAACATTGATTTTGACTGATAAGAAGGTCCTTAACCCCTGTAGAGGGTAAACTACAGCTGTAGATTTACAGTTTGTATTATAATAGTCGGACAAACCCAGTTAAAAAAATACAGTCGATGTAAAAAACTAAAACTACTCCAATGTAAATGCAAAGTATAATAATTACACAGACACTGCTCTCTGGATAAAAACTCAATACTGCTGCACATCTGCTCAATAAATCAAAGCATGCATTTTGCATTTGGACAACAATAGCAGCATTAAAACACAATAACTAAAAGAAGACATTGAAGCAGTGTAAGAATTCCACTATATTATCTCTTTCATTCATTGAGTTGAAAAAAAGAATCAATGAATTACTGAATCAAGTGGTTGTGTACAGCTCAGTTCAAGCAGTCATCTAGCATCTTATGAATCTAATTTCAGACTTAATATGAACCCTGTCAGTCTTCTGTGAGCGATACAAATATCAGTACCACATACCAGAGAGCCACAGTAGGAATCCCAGCTGGGGGATCATTTGAGGTTTCCAAGGGTCACTGCAGAGACGCTCTGACAGGAAGCTGCCACACTGCACCACAGCCAAGTGCCTCAAGTTTAGAATGGGCACAATCAACCAGGTCAAGCAATAACATCCACATTAAAACATAGAACTATTTTCTTTTGTGTATGATTTGACCCATTTTTGGTCAGAAAAATCTACTTAATTGTAGGGATTATTTTACAAGTAATTATTTGAAACCACTTACTTTTTGGCAGTGTCTCAAATGTTAGAATCTGCTGGTTTCCGTTGGTTTATATCATTACATATTGCACAAAACTAGATATATGCAGCAGTCACCACTGGCTCTGGGAAGTGCAATGATTTAGTTTCACTACTAACTGACCTTTTATTCTATAGACTACACAGTTAACCAATATATATATGGAAATCATAATCATGTGATTAAGTGATGATAAGAGAAATGTAAGGAAGTATATTGTTGTTCCACATCCCGATGTTATTGATATTACTAGGTATACAAAAGACGGATTATTAAAGTGCACTCGGCCTGACTTTCCACTGCTTTTTAGTATATTACTAAATCACAACATATTGCTTGTTAATTAAATTAAAAAAGGAAATTATTTCCGCCATTATTTTATTAAACAAATTGGACATTGAACTCAAATCAAAAAGCCCCATTTAAAAAGGATTATAGCTACATTTTAAATAGCTGTTTCTAAGAATAGTTGCAATACTGTATCACAGTCTTTCATGATGTGTTTATAGCACAGTTAAACGCAATGACAATAAATAAAAAAGATATATTGTGCATCATCCCTTATAGATATTAGATAACATGTCATTGTTAGTTTCTTATAATAAATGACCGAACTGAACCACATTTGGTTTCCAGTGAAGCTGCAGAGTGGCAGCGGCTATAATCTCCCTCACTGACCTACTACTGCTCTGTTATCAGCGTGTCACCTGATGTGATGTGACTGGCTTTCATTTGAGTCACTGACCACCAATTGTACAAGAGCTTATTCTGATGATATCATTCAACGTCATGCCTTCCCCTAACCCCTTACACAGACCAGCTGACTCAGAAAAGTAATATGATTTGTTCAAATGTTTCCCGGACACGTCTTTTAAAACGAAAACTGACTCATTAAATGTTTAACATATAGCTTGCTGGAAAAGGCCCCTTCTTGAGGTTAATCTGAAATCACATTTGCTGTTAAAGAAGTTTCATGTCTGTCGGTGTATAGCTGGAGATGCACTGACATTTACAGTATAATTTTTAAATAAAGGTAAAATATAATCGAAGGTAGCGAGATTAGTTAGCCAGTCTTATTACACAGTAAACTTTATAGTTGTTTCCAGAACAACCCCAAGTATCAGTTCTTTAATTATATTAATGCAGACAATACTTCAATTTGAAATAATGTATTAAATAGGTGAGTATAAACTATTTCACATGTGTGCATACTGTATGAATACTAGAAAATAATCTTCAATAACTATAAAGACACAGCAGAAGATTTTCATTACTGAAAGCTTATCTTAAATTACAGTTCTGGTCCTATTATCTAAAAATAGACACATTTATTTTCAGTTGCCAAATGGCTGTTCTGTTTCAGCTCTTGTACTGATATTGACTCCATGATAATGCTTGTGTTTTTTTTTTTTATTGTACTTTGATTCTACTGCTAGTTGGCCAGCTTTATTAAACGACATGCTTCCAGAAAGAATTATCATCACAAAGAAAGATAAATCCTTACTCATCCATACAGTAGAAACTAAAACTAGACCGAACCATAATGCCTTTTAAAACTCAGACAAGGTCCATGTGCAGATACTGAACTAACCCAGTATTAATACATCATTACAACTTTTCCCAAAATCCACAACCAATACGACAAAGGAAATAAGACTAGAGCTTCTTACAGAAAGAGACTTTAAAAAGGTCTTTGTCCAATTGTAAGACAAAAGGATGAATAATAGATGTGTAGTATACAAACATATCTCAATGATTTATAGTGCAGGGATGTTAATGATAGAACCATGGCGGCTGATCATAGCCAACACTGTATAATAAAGTTGTAATGCGGACATTTGAAAAGCTTATATCATTATCTGCCTTACACATGCTCTCACTTTCTCTCACACCTAGCAGTCAGCCACTTTGTGAAAACACCTGCCACTACACATACACATCACATGAGGACAGGAAAAGACAGCAGCTCTACTCCAGCCATTTCAGAATCCCCGCAAGCAAACCAATAATAGGAACTGCCAGATTAAGAGCAAGACAATGGAGATCATTTCAGATGACTAAACTATAGTTTGGCATGCTATTCGTCACTGGTTGAATGTAACTACCTTAATAAAGTACTGTAATGAAGTACAAAATGGAGGTACTTGTACTTTACTTGAGTATCTTTTTCTACTTTATACTATTACTGCAGTACATTTTGTGAGCAATTGTTGTAATTTTTACTTCACTACATTTATTTTTGACATATTGAGTTACTGGTTACTTGGCAGGTTTAGGTTCTTCATACAAAAAAATATATCAGCTAACATATTATCATATATTAAGATACGTTAAACGTCCACTTTAACCCATTAATACACCAATAATTGTAATAAAATAATGTAAAATATATGGTGTACTTCCACTTTTGGTACCTAAAGTATATTTTAATGCTAATCCTTTAATAATTTTACTCAAGTACAGTTTGAATACAGGACTTTTACTTGTAAAAGATTATTTTTGAACTGAATTATTTATACTTAAGTACATCATTTGAGTACTTTTTCCACCTCTGCTATTAATAAATTGCAAGGTAAATTGCACCTGTCTCTGCGACATATCCAAAGAAGATCGGAGATTAAAAAAACACACTAACCCTTACCCTACCGACTACAAATCCGGATTTACCCTACGGTGTCTTTCCCACTGTTTTACTCCATACACACAAAATCTGTGACGTTAAATCCCACAAATAATCTATATGACGAATTTGGGATCTAGATCCAACGCGTTCTGCTGCTGCACTCACACACTGTAACGTAGGGCTTTCAGTTCGTGACTGGCAAGCGAACTAGAAAATACCGGTCGACTCGGGACTCAAACCGTGGTTAAAGCGGATAATCTCCAGGCGCTGCATCAAACGAACACACACATAGCATCCATGTTTGTTAGCCTAGCCTGCACTACGTTTGGTTTAAATAAACAAGCTAGCATTTAGCTCGCCAACTAATCCAAGGGCAGCAAACTGACTAGCCCAACGGCTAACTATGTTATTTTCTTACCTTGGTTCAGTGTGGCTTCTGTTTATCAATAAAATGAGACGTCACTCGATTTTTTTTTCTTCTTTTATAATAATCGCATCCCAGTTCGTCTTTGCTTTCCGCCGCTAAACCATTCAAATAGTCGGGTAGTAGAACCAGCGAGCTAACGGCTACTTGTCAATCCCAATCCTGGTGGAGCGGTAGCGCGCAAAACCCTCCCACTCACTCTCACCCGCCCTCTACTACAAAGCGCGTTCACGTTGACAGCAGACAGACGCGCTCACGTCATTACAGGAAGTCAGCGTCGTTACCAACAAAGCAACCAAGAAGAAGAAGAGGAGTAATTGATAAACTCTACTAATCCTTCTGCAGGTATTTTAAGTTTCAGTTTCTCTTGAATTGCTCATATACACAGTTGGCTTTTTTGAATAACGTTTTCAAGTTGGATCAATTGTAATGGCTTTTGCCTCCGTTGTGTGTCGGTTTAGCTAAGTCACAGGCTAACGTTAGCTTTGACTGCCAGCATGACACAGCTAGAACTTTGCACAGCTAAGCTAACCGCTACTTTTGTTAGCTTCGCTTTGAAAAGTATTTTTGACACAAACGAACGGCTCCAAACCTCTTAAAACGTTTTGATTAGACAGCAACACTATTGTTACGGTCGGACATGACGTTACAGTATTTAACTATACGAAATATCTGTAATAGTTAACAATAGAAAATGACAGTATCCAGCACTGACCTACAGTCAGTGTTGTTAAGAAGAAACGCTACTCAGCTCTTTTGAGGTTTTCTTTTAAGTAACTCATTTATCAAATATGATTTTATGTGGGTTAGTTAATTTATAAATTAATAATTAATGTATTAATCAACCAATTGTCTTATATTAATCAGAGCAATAGCACATAATGCTTTTGAAGGCAGAAGTTACGTTCGTTATTAAAGGTGGGGTAGGTAATTTTGGAGAAACCAGCTCGAGTGCGCTAGAATTTGAAGATACACAGCCGGAAAAAATCTGCCACTTCCTTACAGAGCCCCTCCTCCAACACACAACGAACACGCACATGACCAATGAGGGCACGAGATAAGTTTGTGCACAGATGGAAGGCTGACAGGCAGGTAGGCCATCCAGTTATTTTAGCCGGGCCGGCTAAAGTGATTGGTCGTGCTTTTTACAGTACTACGGCTTCCACAGATGACATTTTTGTCAAAGCACTTAAGATATTCATTGCTATCGGGATGTTAAGAGCATTCCATGGAATAAACAAAAAGTGTATCTCGAGCCGGTTTCTCAAACTTACCTACCCCACTTTTAATTTGTAATACTCTGACAGTACTATTTTATCATATGAAAAAAGGTAAAAAGTAAATCTTTCAGAGATTGTATAATACCCAACTTGATTTGCCTTGGTTTACCAATTTATAAAGAGATTCTGGGTTTCAGTTCAATACAAATATTTGAATGGTCTCACACAGTACTTCTCTTTGTAGTTTTTTACACTCGTGTCAATGAGGACCAAGCCACATTGAAATGTATGTAAACTTGTATGTTCCTACAAACCTGACCCCTTTTTCTTTTCCTCCAGTATTCAGGCTTGTGTCAAAGAGGTCTAAAGATGTCGTCAGGTGCTCTGTTCCCAAGCTTGGTGAGCGGCTCCAGGGGAAGCTCCAGCAAGTACCTGGTGGAGTTTCGTGCCGGGAAAATGACCCTGAAGGGGAACGTGGTGACACCGGACAAACGCAAAGGCTCGGTGTACATCCAGCAGTCAGACGACTCCCTGATCCACTTCTGCTGGAAGGACAGGACATCTGGGAATGTTGATGATGTGAGTAACTTAAAAGCAAAAACATGATTCAAAGGTTTTATTGTCATATGCACAAATGTTTAAGTGTAGAAATGGCAATGAAATTCTTCTGACCTGAGCTCCTCCAACAATGCAACATGTAAAATAAAATAAAAAGTAGTGCAAAAAGTCTTTATACTTTTACTTTTTGGTGTTATTATCTTCAGAAATGATGTACATTCCACAAATAATACAACAAACAAAATGAGGGCCTTGGCAGCACTCCTGCATTGATAAAGACTGTCGCCTCAGTTTGTAATTTTGCCTATTCGAATCATTCTTTATTTGTAGATTAAAAGCAATGCTGACACATTGAATCTTAATTTAGCTTGGCTTCCACAGAGCAAGAAGTAAGGTGACCGTGTCTTTATTCAGAGCTGCAGGGATGATGATGCCTTGGTTTTTTTCTGTCGGTAACTGGTTGACGATGATTTGTTATGACAGAGACCAACCTCAGTGTTTTTCTCTCTCCTCTCGTTTAAATGTCTCATTTTTTGGGTTTCTGTGTCCAGGACCTGATCATCTTCCCCGATGACTGTGAATTCAAAAAGGTGAGCCAGTGCACCACCGGACGAGTCTTTGTGCTGAAGTTCAAAGCCGGATCCAAGAGGCTGTTCTTCTGGATGCAGGTGAGAGGAAGCAGATATACATGCTGTCTTTGTGAATGCATGACATCTGTGTCCATTTGTATTCAGGCAGGTGGTTGCTCAATAGAGGGACAGTGGGGGGCAATACCAGCAGAGAAGAGAGATGAATACACAGGCAGGGCTGTAATCAGTGTGTTTGTCAAGCAGCCACACATTTTACATTAATCCTAACTACTGGTTTCTTTGTATCTGCTCCAGTCTAAAATGATTTCTATAGTCAAAATAAGAGGCTAACTTATCTATGTGGTTTCATTTTTTTTGTATATATTTTTGTTCAATTAGATTCTCTTCTGACTTGCCAAAACAAATGTTCAATATTTTGTGTTAATTTTCAGCAATATTTTTGTAGATTTAGGTTGTTTATATTTTAAGATCAAGTGTTTTTTAGTTGTCTTTAATTAGTTTGGGAGTTGTCAATCATGCTTTGTGAAATCACCACAAGAGGCTAGCCTGGTCATTTGGTCTGTGGGGAATTTGGCTCTTCTTACAAGGAATTATTTCTTGCCTTCAGGAGCCAAAGTCCGATAAGGATGACGAGTTCTGTCGTAAGGTGAACGAGTACCTGAACAACCCTCCCATCCCCGGAGCCGGAGGGAGCGGGGGGGGCAGCGGACATGAACTCTCTGCACTGGGAGGAGAGGGAGGCCTGCAAAACCTGCTGGGAAATATGAGCCACAACCAGCTGATGCAGCTGATCGGACCGACTGGACTGGGAGGACTGGGTGAGCAGCTTGCAATATTTCTCTGACATGAGCTTAAAGGCCGCTACACACCAACCCGATTTTGGGAGTCAGAGGCCGTCAGAGGCAGTCGGGCATTCGCAGCGCCCTACTCAGGTTGGTGTGTTCCGCACCGTCGTCCCTTTACAGCACATTTTCACACCTCCCGCGGCCGATTCAACATGTTGAATCGGTAGACAGTTTGCCAAAGAAATCACTCTGATTGGCTGTTCAGCTTAGCGAATCAGTGCATGAGAAGCGAAGCGGAAGTGAGGGACCAAAACAAACGATTAAGAAGGCACACACAGACGGCTAATCTTTTTCATTTTCATCTCACCCGGACGCAAGAGTTTCTTTTTTATGTTTACATGTTTTCGATCGACGAGAGAGAGTGAAAATGGAACCCAGACTAGGGCTGGGCGATATGGTCTCTAAATTATATCGCGATACTTACTGACTATATCACGATACACGATATATATCGCGATATTCTGAAATTTCCTCTAAAACACATACATTTTTTTTATTTAACCCCTTGATGTTTACAGTCACGCCAGTATGATGATTCTAGTAGTCCCTGCAACATATGTCTGCATTAAACCATTGTTATTTATACTGTCTTCATTAGTTGTTTCTATTAAAACGATTTTAACCAACACACAAAACAAATATACTTAGAAAAAAGGGAATGTAAAATAATGAGACAAATGTGCGGTAAATCATAAAGTTGAGTTGAACTAAATAGTATTTATTCAATACATATTAAAATAAATGTAGGCCTACATACATACTGCTGCCTATTTCTATGGGCAAAAACAGAGCTCAATGAAAAAGCGCAGAAACCCTTATACATATCAAAACATATTGAAAGTGCAATAATAAAATAATAAATTGAAGTGCACTCTTTGTGCATGTCACTGGACATTTTAATGTAACATAAATAAAAGGACTTTTTAGACATTTTAAATCAAAGTGCATCTTTTCTTTTAAATCAACAAACCAGTGCATGATGTCAAACTGGTTTGGTCAAAAACTATATACAAAAAAATAGCTGCATTTTGTGCAAGATTGAGTCATGTCTGCAGTCAGTACTAACTGCTTATCTACAGGTTTTGTGCCAAAAACACAAGTCTATCAACTGTGTCGGGTTTGAGAGATGCTCGATGGCATGTAACTATATTCCCACAGGTACTGAATAATCGTTGAGTAGGTTAATCTACTGACACTAATACAGAGTAATGTTTTTACTAATCAGTCCTAAATCTCAGTCCGATTTTAAATCAACTTAGGCCAAATAGTGTGTGGTTGCATCATGTATATTAATTGCACAAAACGTTATGAAGTATTCTTAGTGTTTACTAGCAGGCTGTTGTAACCATACTTGCCAACCTTGAGACCTCAGAAATCGGGAGCATTTCAAAACCACCGCGGGGGGGGGGGTGCTAGTGGATCGCCGGAGTTGTATTAGATTAACATTAACATGCTTATTGTAGTTGTAAGTGCACTGCCTTGCGGCCTGTAGCACCATCCTTGATGGTACTACTAACTTTGGCGGCAACTGATTTGCTGCATATTTTACAGATTACCGTTGTTTGAGAAACGTCATCCTTATGGTAACCAAACCACCGCCAAATTACGGACCCAGTGCTGTTCTTTTTTTGAACAAGTTCGTCAGCCTCGGCACCTCTATCTTCCATAGTCGTTCCTCCCTTTAAATTAACATGTTGTGCTAAGGTTTAAACTAGCTAACCTTTCTTTCGCCCTCCTCAAAACAAATGCCTCTCTGTCACTGTGCGTGTGTGTAATGTTTGTGTGCAAGTTGGGCGGGGCCTGCGTGTGTGCCTGCGTGTGTGACTGTGTCTATGAGGGAGAAAGGAAAGCTCATTTTGGCCGCGGCGGGAAACTGATTTGACAACATAATACTCGATGTTCACGATGTGGTCATTTACGACATCACATGTAGTGCAATCCACGATGTATCGTGTAAACTCGATATATCGCCCAGCCCTAACCCAGACGCTATTTGTTGTTTGTTTATATCACGCAGTCTGTTCTTCTTCTCTCGGTGTATAGTCTGTCTTCCGGTTGTTGCCTCTTTTGAATGACGAATACACACTACCGCTGCCTGCTGGTAAGGACAGTTATTGCCACTCGTCGACTGAAGTCTTTGAGGTGTGTTCGTAGGCGGGCGGCGTATCCGACGCAGGCGACGTAGCAGACGTAAAAGTCAGGACGCCTTCGGTACGCGTTCTTTGGTCTCAGGTTGGTATGTAGCGGCCTAGCTTAACACGCAGGAACTTGTATCTGTCGAGAGACGGGAAGTCACGTCAAGAATGGCAATTCAAATAGCCATAAAAAGTACTATTTCAAGAACAAAGTAAAACTGGTGTTGGTAGAGCATTTCAAAACATTCAATTCCTTGTACTTCCTTTCTGACACATGTATTCGCTCTATGTTTTAAATATGAATCCAACATAAATTTGGGCCCTTTTTTGATTTGTTTTATTGTTGTCTAAGGAGGTCTGGGAGCTCTAGCAGGACCAGGACTCGCTAACCTGCTGGGCAGCGCGGGGCCGACCACCACCAGCAGCTCCTCCTCCAGGTGAGAGAGAACACACGTGTAGACCATATTACATTTAAAAAATAAAGTAGTGCTGAACTCACCTGCTCCCCCCCCCCCCCCACCCACCACAGCTCTCGCAGCCAGTCAGCAGCTGCCACTCCTTCCTCAGGCGGGGCCTCCAGGCTGAGCTCCACTCAGGCCCCCACCACCCCCGTGACCCCTGCTGCCTCAGCCGCCTCCCCTACTACTGTTGCTCCCTCCACACCAGGTACACCTTTAGCACAGGGACCTACTACTGTTGCTCCCTCCACACCAGGTACACCTTTAGCACAGGGACCTACTACTGTTGCTCCCTCCACACCAGGTACACCTTTAGCACAGGGACCTACTACTGTTGCTCCCTCCACACCAGGTACACCTTTAGCACAGGGACCTACTACTCTTTATCAGTTACACAAAATAAATCACCTTGAGGTCTCTGTTAAGCTTCAGCAGAAAGCAGTCACAGCCACATCGGAAAAGTTCAGAGTGTTTCAACTTGAAACACTTCGATAGCTGCACAAAAATGTCTCTCCTCATTGGGAACAATTACAAATAAAATAATAACGGAGTAGCTATCCAATTACTGATAGTAGAGAATCTTCTAATCTTGTGTGTCCCCAACATACACCTAACCCTAAAAAGAGTATCAAGAGCTACATTTTCAACAACCTATTTGACCCTTTTGCTTTGTGTTATCTGAACAACTCTTCCCCCCCCCCCTCAGCCTCAGCTCAGACCCCGCTGGCCCCCGCCTCCGTTGGGAGCCCCGGCTCTCACCAGCCCATCCAGCTCAGTGACCTTCAGAGCATCCTCGCCACCATGAACGTCCCAGCAACCTCAGCTGCTCAGGGAGCCGCAGGTGAGTGACAGAATACTGAATGTAGGATTCAGATTTAAGAGTGCTTTGGAACAACAAAAACCTCAGCCTCAGCTAAAGGAGGGAGGTCGAGTCAATGCCAAGAGGAGAGATACTGTTATCCCCGAGTGTTTGATTGGTTAAACTGACTCCTCTCCTGTGCTGCAGTGGACCTAGCGAGCGTTTGCGACCCTCCTACGCTGAGGTAGATGAGGCTCCCTCCTGCGGGGAGAGTCTACCACAGAGCGCTGAGGAGATCGAGAACACCATCAGCTCACCTCAGTTTCAACAGGTAACACATACACACCCAGGAGCTCCAAAGAAACAGACATGTTGATCCTCTGCTGAAATGAAAACACCTTTACGGAACATGCCTTGTAGCCCCACATAAGCTAATAACATGTGATTATAAGCTCCTGATTGTGGATGATTATGTCTTGGAAGAGCTAAGGGAGATTTAATTTGCTAATTGTTAAAGGGTAAATCAGTTTATTTAATGAGACGAGAGGTATGTTTTATTGCTGTAATCTACCACACTGACTGGTTCCTCCCTCCCTCAGTCCATGAGCATGTTCAGCAGCGCTCTGGCCTCAGGTCAGCTCGGCCCGCTCATGAATCAGTTCGGTCTGCCGGCTGAGGCTGTGGAAGCCGCCAACAAAGGAGGTAAGTGTGGAGAAAAGGATAAATGGACAAAGTTTGTCTTTTTCTTATATTTAATAAAGAAAGTCAATATACAAGTGAAATCCATCCCAAATGTAGGAACAGAGCTACCTCACCCTCAGAGGATGGAGAAGTTCACAGCTCACAGTCCCACTGTATAGTAGAGAGAATAGCCAACTGGTCCCACCCTTAAATTCCCATAGCATCATCTAAACATCCCCACCATTCAACCCCCTCGTCCTTAACCATTTGCATATCCCCCTTTTACCCTTTAGCCCTCCAGAGATGTCAATCCTTAACGTATGTCTCTGTTAAACACATACAAGACTACAAATACAATTGAACCCTTAGATGCACGAGTGACTGGACCCTACACTCTTCCATAAGGGGATCAAAAAGGACCCGTATTAGAATAATGTGTTTTTATGCCATTTTTGTCATTTTGGTTAAGAAAAATCACTTGTATAATATTTAGTATTATATTTTGGTTCACACTAGAAATATTTTATATTAAATTTTTCACTATTTATCATTTTAGAAAAAAAATTTACATTTTGAAAAAAAACGTTTTGAACATATTGATGCCAAGATCTCCGCTATTCTGAGACCCTCACAGTATTCCAGTCCCTTTTCAAAACTCATCTCTTCTCGTCTTGTCTACTCATAGCCCACCCCCCATCAATCCATGCCGGTTGATCAAGTTTGATAGTCCTATAGCCCCCACCCTAACCTTCCCTTATAAAGCGATTTTGAGTCCTTGAAAAGCCCTATAAAAATATAATGTATTATTTATTATACTGACAGGTATCAGATGTTGCTGTGTAAAATAATCTTCCTGAGAGGTGTCACTTGTGATGTAGTCTGTGTGGTCTACAGTGAATGTATTCCTGACAGCCACAGGCGATAAGAATCAAAGGTTCCCAGAGGATCCCATAGGAAATGCATGCGGGTCATTTTTGACCCACTTATGGAAGCTTGAGGTAGTAATACAAAAACTACAATTTCTTCAAATGTATTACATTTAAAATGTGAATGGCATGATATCCAGAACATGTTTTTTGAGGAATAGCTGGAATATGAAATGATAAATAAAATGTAACTACAAAGATACTTCAAGAAAACCACCTCACCAGGTCAAAAAAGACCCACTTATGGAAGCTTGGGGTTAGTGTAATCAGAGTATAAGACTATATGTTTTAAATGATTATATGATCATTTGACACGACAGTAAGACGCTATCAAAATAAGAAAGGCTTGGAGAAAGGCAAACCTATATTTAAAAGTGAATGATTCCCCTTTGTAACATTGTTCTCTCTCTCCTTGTCAGATGTGGAGGCGTTTGCTAAAGCCATGCAGAGCAGTAAAGGAGACGGGAAGAAAGAGGACGACGAGGACATGAGTCTGGATTAGAGCTCACACTGCCGAGCCTTTCCTTTCTCTTTCAAATGGTCTTCCACTTTTCTGTAACGATGCAGCACACTGCGCCTCACTCAGGATGAAGAGTTAGCAGAGCGGCTAGCACATGTTTGTTTTTACGATGACTACCAAGTCTTCATCAGCAGCTCTGTGAAAGTGACCATTACTTCTGCAGTGTTTCAATGTGATTGGTTCCTTTCTGTTTAACCGTAAGGCTTTTTTCTTTCTAATTCACTCTTAATTAAAATCATATTGGCAAACGAAAACAACACGCCTCAAGACTCATCTTTTGAAAATGGGAAACAAACACCAGAGAGTACAGTTTGTATGAAAAAAAACTTTATTAAAAATACATGTACAACACATGGGGGAGCAGGAGTGAGGGAGAGGGACAGCTTATTCATTCTGTGAGATATTTCATTAAAAAGTGGTTATATTACACACAAGATTCACTCATGTTTGGTAAACGTTTACATTTGTGACGGAATAGAGATGGGAACGCTGCCTGCAAACGGGACGTTGTGCTGCGCTCACGACTTGTGAGGGTTTAAAATACTCAACATTACATTCATACATTTTAGGATTAATTACCTCAAACAACTGATAAATGATTCAAGTCATTAGAGCTTTCTTTGTCTCGGTCTTAATTACCACTTGGATGTTGTAATGAAAACCATTAATGTGGGAAACTGGTATTTACAGTAACTTCAACATGACATGAAAGCAGCATTATCACCTAAGTGGATAGAAAAGATCCGCAGAGAAAATATGGGCTGCGTTTGAAATCAAATAACGCAACGAGAACACATTTCTTATCATAAGTTGGATCATTTGTGTGTAAAAGAATTAGCCATGAAATAAAAGGCCTCTTCTGTTTGGCTAATTCAGGCACATGTTCAATTATTATTTAACCCTTAGATGCACGAGTGACTGGACCCTACACTCTTCCATAAGTGGGTCAAAAAGGACCCGTATTAGAATAATGCCATTTTTGTCATTTTGAAATATTAGAAATATTAAAAAAGAAAATCGTTTTCCCAGAGGATTCCATAGAAAATGCATGCGGGTCATTTTTGACCCACTTATGGAAGCTTGGGGTAGTAATACAAAAACTACAATTTCTTAATGTAAATTAAAAATGTGAATTGCATGATATCCAAAACATGTTTTTTGAAGAATAACTGGAATATGAAATGATAAAAAAATGTAATTACAAAGATACTTCAAGAAAACACCTCACGGGGTCAAAAAAGACCCACTTATGGAAGGCAAAATATATTGATAACATCTTTCAGTCTTAACATGTTTTGTAAAGAACTTTGTAAGCATAGCTTTACTTTAACAGATCTTGAGCACCTTGAATTACACGATTATGTGTGAAGGAGGAACAAGTGGACTTCTGCCTTAATGTCGAGGAGACAAGAGGATTATGGTCACACAAGCAACAATATTAAACTAAAATCAAACAGCCAATGACCTAAATGCTCTTATCTCCTCTTCCTTTGTTTCAATGTAATTACTCAACCTTTTATTAAATGCATCTTAGAGACTTAACTAACTCTGATATTCCCAAAGCTCAGTCCTGTCCCAGTTACAGGCAGCGTGTCCATCGGCTGCCTGAGGACTCGTACATTACAGTGTACCGACTCAGTAGGAATTCTTAACATTCTCCGCTAGAGATGCACGATAAACAGCTGTACACGTCGTTCACTTATTAAAACATAATGCATATAATTCATAATTCAGGAAATGTGTTTGAATGATTGACATAATGTACTTTTCATTTGTTTGCAAGTTAAAGCTTTGTTGCCTTTATTTACAATATACTACACGTTTTAGAATTGATATGTGGTAGCAGTGACTCTGCACCTCTACGGTCAGGCAGCTGTTATTATAGCACCCTGTAGCACAGAAACAAACCAGTAATAACGACAAACTGTCAAATATAAAATATACATTTTTCTGAAAATAGAAAATAAATATTATTATATATATTTTAAATTAGCTACAGTAACATGGCACCCACCACCAGTAATTTGTAGTCGGGGAATGTGAGGATAAGACTGTTTTTGCGTGTGTTGGGTTTACATGTGGGGGCAGCCCTGCGTGCCCACTGCTCCGTGCAGAGCGAGCGGTTTGGACAGCATGGCGGCGCGCTGGTTAATCATCGCCAGGCGGACGCAGCCGTGGAAGGCGGGGAGACCGGCGGGGAGACCGGGAACTGGGGCGCCATCTGGAGGAGAGAGAGGGGCGAGCAATTAGGGCAACGGGGAGATGTACGATTTTAAAGGTCCCTATTATACTGTTTTTCATCAATATATTATAGGTCTCAGATATATACAAAACATGTCTCTGAAGTGTTTGGCTCCAAACACCAAACAGATCATTGCAGCATCCCATAATCCCCTCTGTTTCTGCCCTGTTTCAAAAGTGCTGATTCTGTGTCTGTTACTTTAGATGAAAATAAGGAGCCACTCCCCACGCCCCTCTGAGAGAGATTTGGTTAAAAAGAACACTATGGTGCTCTAGGAGGACATTCAGGTGATAAGGTGGGGGGGGTTTATGGACAATCTTGCACTAATGCACATTCTCAAAGATATTGAAGTGACTGTTATTTTGTATATATTGACTGTTGTGTTTTTATTTAGGTCTTAATGTGTGCATTTGTTTAAATGTCTTTGATTGTGTATATATAGGTATATACTTATTTGCACACATATTTTTATATATATTTGTTTTTATATTCGGGATTGTGGGAAACGGTGTTTCGATGTCTCTGTCTGTACACACAAACTGGAAGATTGACAATAAAGTTGACTTTGACTTATTAAAAAACAAAACAAAAACAAACATCTTATGGATCTCTGCAAAATCATGATAAGGTTTTTTTGACATTGAATGAACTAAATCCATTAATCCAAAATGAAATCAAAAGATTAGTCAATGACAATGACTGATGCACTCAAAGATAGTACACCTAATTGGATGGAAGGCAGATCACAAGAACACACATGTCATAACTTTTGGAATCGTCATACATCAAGATCAAGTCATGCAATTAGCAAAAAACCCAAAGGGCAGAATCAGGAGAGGGAACAGGATTTTTTGAATAGTGAACAAATGAAAGAGGTGTGTGTGAATGTGAACTCACCGGGGACCCCTCCGAGGTAAACGGTCTCTAAGGCCCCTGCAGAGCGGCTCTGTTTGGGGCCGACGCTCTGCTCACTGGCTGCGTCCACTCGGAGCTGCAGGACGTTGTTCTTCTTCACCACTGGACACACACACACACACACACACACACACACACACACACACACACACACACACACACACACACACACACACACACACACACACACACACACACACACACACACACACACACACACACACACACAACCTTATTATCTCAGTGCTACAACAGGGCCAGGGGTCATTCCTTTAAATAAACTATGTCTAAATATGTTAATCACCGAAATCATTTAATACTTACTATGACAATATGTACATCAACTATTGTTGACGAAACAAATTGAAGTTCTAAAGTGCAACTCTTTACTCGAAACCTTTTTATTTTAGTTTGACGCAGTGATAATTCATTTGTAGACTGACCTGTGATGGTGTGCCAGCGTCCGTTACACAGAGGCTCCTCAGGAGTAAAGGAGGCAGAGAATTCACCTTTGCCGCTGTTTATTGAAACAGTCACCTGCACAAAAACACAAACTTCATTTACATATATTCTTTTAAATCATTGAATAATCATTTTTAATATGAATTTTTCCTTTTAAAATTCACTAAAAATGTCCCCAGTTTTCGTTAGACCCTCCCTGGTGTGCTCAGTCTCACCTGTCCCTGGCTGAGGACCACACTCAGGTACATCTCAGCTGTTGTCCCAGCATGCAACAGCAGCCCGGAGTCCGAGACGGGCCGAACCTGCAACTGGATCTCCAGATCCCGATCCAGAACTAAGGACTCGTCTGCAGGGAGAGAAACCGTCAGTCAGGACTCAAACAGGAAAACATGTGATGACTCAAATGTTAACCGACGTGTAACTCAACATTTGAATTTCCGGAAACTACAAGGATCCGAATAATTTAGATTTTATAAACTCAGTACAAGTCAGATATGTGGGGTAAAATAATATTTCATCTCGAAAGACATTGAATTAAGCAAATGTTCTTTCCCACAAATCCTGACTGTGACGTTTGAAGTATGATTTTTATCTGAGGTTCCTGGAGAGATGTTTCAAAGTCCCCAATAAAGTAAAAGAGTTAAAGCTACTTCAATGTGGTTTCAAAACTTGAATCAGAATCAGAATACCCGTATTAGTCCCACAGAGGGGACATTTACATTGTTACAGCAACAAAGAGCCAAAGACAGCTTAATGTTACCTAAGAAGAATGCATCATTTTTTTTATTAAAGGAAAAAAGCAGCCAGGTATATATTGCACATAGTTGGAAACCAGGAGTATGTTGCATTTTTCCTCATCCTAAATATAGTCTTTGGCCACAGATGGGTAATGACCACAGAAGAAGAGTGATGCCCACCTATGAAGATGTGTCCTCCCTGTCCAGAGAAGTAGGCTCCGGGCTGCAGAGGGTTCTGGAAGCAGGGCACCGTCCCCTCGCTGTAAGTGGGGTTTCCTGCAGGGGCTTCGTTGAGCGTCAGGTCCCTGACACAACCCACGAACCCACCGGAGCCTGGAGCCTGGAGGTCAAGGCAAGGCAAGTTTATTTATATGGCACTGTTCAACACAAGGCCATTCAAAGTGCTTTACAAAAATGAAAGACATTAAGAGCATAAAGAAATGGCATTTAAAAACACTCATTTAAAAGTAAAGATAATAAAACAAGAAACAAAGATACATGAATAAAAGTTACAGTGCAGTGTGAGATACACACATCTGAAATGTTTAGCTCTGACTCAATCATTGCTAACTTTTTAGCAGCAATAGTTTTCTATCACCTCCCTTTCTTTCTACTTTCTTGTTTAACTTGTCCTTTAGTTATTTCAAGTGTTTCATGCTAAACGAACCCCCCTTTGGAACATTCTAATCTGCAACCTGGTCGTATTTGTGTAGCATATACAATTCATTTGCTCCCAGACATTCATGTGGCTTGCTAGTTTTGGAACCCATCTGCGGTCAAAAAGTCACCACCAAGCATATAATAGTGCCTTTTGACTTTCTCAGAGGAAAACACACACAGAGCCTCATTATAACACATCAAGAAGAAAAGGCAACAATCCCCATGCATGTGGTCTATAGCATATGTTACTGTCAGTTCATTCTGTGTCCCAAACAGATATTTGGACATTTACTAAGGGAAAGAAAACATTATAATGACTATAGGAATTATGGCCAACACTACCAAAATAAAATGCCAGATGTCAAAAAACTGATTGCCATAAACGCCTCAACAGTAGACATCAAGAAGAAATCTTAATTTGAATTATCTCTAGTATAGCTACTGTACATCCAGTAGTGTGCGTGTTTATAGTCTGGACCTCTTACCGTCGGAGATCCCCCGATGTACACAGGCCCGGTGACATGAGTCCTGTCTCTCCCGGGGACTTTCTTGGACTGAGCGCTGATACCGTCCACTATCAGACTGATCTTCCCTCCTTCACGCTTTATAAACACCTGAAGGGACAGAAGTACAGCAGGTTAGATAAGTTGGTGGATGAGACCAAGGGCACTCACTCAGTCTGAATTAGAAATGTGTTTAAAGGTCCCCTATTATACTGTTTTTCATCAATATATTATAGGTCTCAGATATATACAAAACATGTCTCTGAAGTGTTTGGCTCCAAACACCAAACAGATCATTGCAGCATCCCATAATCCCCTCTGTTTCAGCCCTGTTTCAAAAGGGCTGATTCTCTGTCTGTTACTGTAGATGAAAATAAGGAGCCCCTCCCCACGCCCCTCTGAGAGATATTTGGTTAAAAAGAACACAATGGTGCTCTAGGAGGAGATTCAGGTGATAAGGGGGGGTTACCTTGGTTGGTGATTGGCTAATGGTAACACAAGCCAAAAAATCGTTATGACATCATAAAGTGGCCAAAATCTGATCAGCTCATTTTCAGACAGGTTTTTATATAAATGGATCAGGACAAAAAGAGAGGGGGTCTTTGTTCCTGAAACTTTCAGAGTCTCTGAACACAGAGGGGACACATGTTTATGTATAAAAGACATGAACAAGTGGATTTTGCATAATAGGTGACCTTTAATGGCAAAATACAAAACTAATTATGAAAATAAAGTAACGTCACATAGATTTACTGAGTACATCATGTGACCCTGAGCTCACCGTGTGCCACTGGTCGTCGTTGTACTTCTTGCGGCTGCGCAGGCTGATCTTCTTCTTCCCTGCGTACATTTCGAGCAGCAGGTGTCCGTCCGACGCGCTGAGTGACATCACAGCGTCGCCGCGCTGCCCGCAGGCCGCTGACAGCACCAGGCCATCGGAGGAGTTGATCCGCAGCCATGGAGATGTGAAGCCTGCACAGAGAGAAATGGGGGATCGAACGAAAACTTTCAAAACACTTAGGAAAATCAAAAGTAATTTAAAACTGAAATAATTAACTATTTTGGCCATAACAAGTGCATATTTAGCTTTTAAGCTGCTAAATATTCCCCTTCTTTTGAGTCATCATGGCTAATTTAAACATTTTTATCAATCACACAAAAGATGTCATTATGCCAGATCAATCTGCATTTAAAAAATATAGCAAAATGCTCGACATAAGGTCTTATGCAACCACAATGATTTATTAGCATAATTTGTAACTGTGTAAATATGGAATTGTATTTCATTGAACTATCATTGCTGCTACCTTTGCTGTCAATTATTTATGTATACAGTGGCGAGCAGTCAGGGCGCTCTAGGCCCTCTCTGAGGGCCTAAGATATTCTACATAATAATATTTAAAAACATAAAAAATATATATATATTAAAAAATATATATTTTTTAAATGTTTTTAGTTATATTTTTCATTAGTTTTACCAAAATAACTTGATTTAATTGTATTCAAAATAACATTTCCAAAGAGATAAATCCTTCAAATCTACCTATTCAGTTTCTGTTAGAATGTGAAGGGTTAAATGAAAGAAGCTCGTCTCTGCGAGGTGAAGACAGGAGCTGATTGGTGGTTCTGCTATGAATTCACAGAGGGCCCGCTATAGCAACTGAACGAGAGAGTAATGTCAAATGACAGTACAATTGACCAATCATATCTTCCCTCTAAATGGGTGGGTTTTATTATCGCGGACTTTATGACAAGTTCCGCCCGCTGTGAAACTTTTCTTGTTTCCATAGCAACAACAACTTCCTGTCAACAGTGTAAACTCGCCTTCAAAATAAAGGCATGCCAAATTACACTTAAGACATACAACTGCAACGAAAGTAACAAACACAATGCAATATCCTTTTCAATTTCAAAGAACACAAATTGGGTTATTTACAGGTGTTGTTTTGTGTGGTTGAGGGGTAGTTGTTTGGATATTCCGCTGAAGTATACGCTGTGACGTTTTTTTTTCGAGGGAAGGGGGGGGGTCAGAGGGCCTAGGTAGAGTCACAGCTCGCCACAGCATGTATATCTATTTATTTTATTACTGCAGTGAGAGATGCCAAAGAAATGTCGTTATCCTCTGTATGATGACAATAAAGATATATTCTATTCTTATGCTTGTGGGAATACTTTTTGCCTGTTTGTGTTCACTAAATGTTCTTTTGGTCTTTATTATTTACCTACCTTTATATTGTTTTATTTATTTCATAGGTCTTAATATTTTTATTTTTATTTCTGTTGTACCTATATGTTCACTTTGTTTTATGGGGTTTTATATTGTATACTGTTGCATCGACTCAATTGTCTTGTGTCTTATCTCTCAGAGAGAAACCATTATTTATTTTATTTTTATTATCACGCATTTTACCTCCTTGTGTCTCTTAACCTGATGTTATATTTTGCTGCATGCACCTTTTAAAGTTCTTAACAAATAATCTGAGGGGAATTTCTTCTGTGTCATTTTGTAAAGCACTTTGAGCTGCATGTGTTGTATGAAAAGTGCTATAAATAAAGCTGTATTATTATTATTACTCACATGTTGCTGAAGGAGCTGGGCAGGGAGTCGTATCTCTGGAAGCTGTGTGTGGAGCCGCTGAACTGCGTGGCTCCGGCCTCCGGCTGCGACAGCTCCGCCTGGCAGGACTCCCTGGTGTTCCGGCTGCGAGACCCCGACGGCTTCCTGTTCTTCCCCTGAGACAGAGAGAGAGAGAGGAATACATCATTTTCTGTTATTACTCGGTACACAGGGTCACGTGGTGTCTGCTCTTCATCTGTATCTTTAAACACCCTTCGTCTGTTTCTCTTTAATTTAGTGTGTGTGTGTGTGTGTGTGTGTGTGTGTGTGTGTGTGTGTGTGTGTGTGTGTGCGTACCTTGGGTTTGTTGCTCTGTTTGGGCTGAGATGAGACGATCTGCTGAGGCTTTTTGGCAGCGGGACAGTCCATAGGAACGTTGACATTTTCTTTCACTTTAAACAGATTCAAAACCATCTGAGTATCGGCGTCCCTGAAAGACACACACAAACAAAAAATATACTCAATAAAAGATTATATTATAGCAATGTGTCAAAAAATATTCCTATACTTCTGTAAGAGCTTTCAAGACATTATACACATATAAACTAAAAGATCTTTCCTTAACTATCAATGGTTTATATGTAGGGGTACAGATTAATAATATACCATTACAAAAAATAAACATATGTGATTTCGGGGGTTACAACTGGAGTAAGAAGCCATATTAAATAATAACAACTGCAAACAAGATTACTTAAATGTCATGTTTACTTTCCAGGAGAATTTCTATAGTAATTTTCCCCTGGTTTTTGTTTCATTATCACATTCATATACACTATAATTCTTTTTAAGTGCCATTTTTGGAGGATAAAACTTGAGGTAGGAGCCGTCAAAATGTTACGAGATGTTAATGACGACTGCAATAAGATCATTTCCCCTCTTTCATGACATGGTACCTCTTGATGAAAACGTTGCTGATGCATCCGGTGAGGTTGCTGAGGCTTTGGTTGGGCGATCCTCCGAGGAAGGTTGTTCCCTCTGTGGACGTCACCACCCCCGCTATTCTCTCCAGCCGGTTCTCCTTCGCTGTCTCGATGGAATCGTCCATGTACAGACGCATCCTGGAGGACGACAGTCAGACAGTGTGAGAGGTGCATGCTGGTACTTTACAACAAGGTTAGGACAACGTTTGAAGGCATCATGTTGACATTTGGAACAAACAGCCGAGGGCTTAATTCTACATGATTCAACGTCAGTCCTCCTACCCTTTGTTGTTGTTGTAGACAGAGATGTAGTGGCTGTTGTCATCGTTGTACGTCTTCAGCGTCTTTATCTCACTGTTTCCAGCTCTCACCACCACGTGGCCCTCGTGCAAAAACACCTGACACACTCCAACCTGTACACACACACAAACACACACATAACAGGTTAGGAAACAACGTGTAAGGAGAGGACACTTGGAAGTCCACAAGACCAAAGCAGGAGAAAGAAAACACCTAAAATGTTATGAGCAAGAAAGAACGGCTGTTTAGTTTAAATAAATAAAATGAGAGAAATGACAGAGGAAACAGGAGGAGATATGAGGCTCGGCTGACCTTATCGTGGTGGTAGAACATTAACAAAACCCTGCTGTCAATAGAAGTGTTTTTTTATTCTTATATGATATAATATGAGGCTCGGCTGACCTTATCGTGGTGGTAGAACATGAGTCCCTCCTTCTGATCCGTCCTGAAGCTGAAGCTGGCGTAGAAGTTGTCCCTGAGGCTGTGGACGTTTGTCAGAGCCAAGTCCAGGTAGCTCTGCCCGGAGAAATGAGCCTCACGAGCCACCTGTGAGAACACACACACACACACACACGGCAGGTCAATACAAAATAAGTATTTTTAAGAAACAATTTAGCATTAAAAAAGGATGTTAAAGACAAATATTTACACCAAATTTAAATGTAACTATACAAATAACCATAAAAGCTAAAAAACTAAAACACTTAGGACAATGAGTATATATGGCAAACTACAGTGTATTATATTTACTCCTTCATATCAGCAGTATTTGTAACATGTTAAGTGATTATACTTGATTAAAGGTTACAAGGATGCCATGTGGAAATACTTTGATGAATTGCTCTTTTTTTTACAAGTCTATGGATTTTACTTTAATGGGAAAAATGGCTGTTATTAAACGCTCTTCTGCTAAAGTTAAAGAGAACCAGAGCAAGGCAAAACGGATTAGCAGTATTTTTGCCAGATCTTATTGAGACGAACAAATAATCAGACAATGTACCTTTGCTTAAAAAATACTTTTTCAAAAATGTATTTTGAGAATAATAAAATAAATAAGATCAGAATGACATGTTGACATTAGAACGTTATAAAATGTGTCTTTTCATGTCAAAAAGGTTGTGTTTGGTATAGAACTGGCTTGATAGAGAGTTCAGATCATGGACACTTGTACCTCTCAATATACAAGATAATGAGCTGAAGGTTTTTTCCTCACCAGCAGGTCGCTGTTGCACCCGAAGCTGACTCCGGAGCTCTTCATCCTCTTCAGGTCGACGTGGGCGCCTCCGGGGGACCTGACGTTCCTGAAGCAGCCCTTCAGGGAGCCCTGCTTAGGGAACATGGACTTCAACCTGGAAAGAGACGGAGACAGAATTAAACAGCCGGACAAAAAAATCGTTTTATTTAAGGCTTTATTTCTTTGGCCAATAAAGAACAGGACTCCTCAGCAAGCTAAATCACTCACACTGTAGACATGTCCTTTGCATAGAATCTACAGGGAACAGTGTTATATGTGTATAATGGTGCGTACGTAAACACAGTAAGGGCTGATAAAATGTCAAATAAGAGCAAATATAGGAACAAATATATAGAAATGATGGTAGAAACTATAAGAAAATCAAAACAGGTGAACAAAAATATCAAAAGATATCCAAAAAAAGGAAGGCATTAAAATACATCAATTCAGAAATAAAAATAAATAGAAACTGCTACGAATTTCCATCCAATAATCTGTGTTTTTCTTGTTTCTTACTTTACTTATTGACTGATGTTGTCCATACATTTAGTATTATACAATTAAGACAAACAAATGTATTGAACTTTTGAATTGAAAACAAAATAAAAAATGTCTTAGTTTGTCTCACTTCAGTGGCATCTTGTTCTCCGGGACTCCTCCGAGGTAGTAGGTGCCGGCGAAGGGGGGGATGCTCTCTGTGAACTCTTGGTTGTAGAGGACGTTTCGGGTGTTCCTCACCACGACGCGGCTCGGGCGCATGATGATGATCTCCAGCTACACAGTTCACAACATCACGTCACACATCGACACATAACACTTCAATTATCAACCACAACAATCACAAAGACTCAAGAGAAACATTTTTTATTGCAGTTGAAAATTAACGGATTCTATTTTTGACAAGAAATGATTGGCTCCCTGTAGTTTTCAAACACAATGTATAATGAGAAAGAAAATGACAGACAGAAGACTTACAGCTTTGATGTCGCCGTCACTGATCTTCATGAAATCAGATGCAGGGTCTTTAGGCTGGAGCTCCACCAGAACACCAGTGAAGTCGTAGAAAACTCTCAGGATGCCCTTAAGCACCACCAGACACAGGAACTGATCCTGCAGGAGGACGGGGACACGGAGGAAACTTTGAGAGAGAACACAAATCCTGCGGAGCTTGCATGTAATGCTAGGAAAGGATGTTAAGAGTGTTCTAATGCATCAATGATCAAAAATAATAAATAGATAATAGGCTGTAATGTTTGTTTCTTTGCCGAAGTTACAACAAGGGGGATTCATCTCTGATTACTATAGCATATATCATTCCCCACAAATACAATCATATTCTGCGTTAAATAAGATATATGTAATCATTTACAAGACCCACATCATGTTTTTATCTAATACAAAAATGTGGTTTAATCCATATTTGTTGCCGTTTACACCACAACAACAACTTTTGCACGCATGAAAAACAGCCCGAAACTATTTAGCCGACGCAGTTTACAGCCCGGCACAAACCAAAATACTTAATGAATGTCTCATATGTTTGCTGAATGAAAGCATAACCCTTACAGTAAAGGCCTTTATAGGGCGCGGCATGCGATGTTTAGGGGGAGATTGCAGGTCAACTGTTTATACCACAACAAAGTGTTATACTTTATCTTAAGGCTAAAAACACAATGTTTAAATTAATTTGAGATGCACCTCAGCATTGTGTGTCAATATTTGTAATACACATTGTGTTTGATTATGAATCTATTAAAGAGGCCCTATTATTCTTTTGGGGGTTTACCTTTCCTGTAGTACTCACACTTCTATTGGCTAGCGTACCTTTACTTTAGAAATGAGCCCACTACAACCTTTTAACGACAGTCAAATTGGCCGTATAATGAGTCGTTTACCTCCTTCTGCAGCAGGAGCAGAATGCCGTTGTGTGAGATCAGCTTCACTTCCTGGTCGAAACGCTGAATGCGAGACACTTCTTCAGAAAAGGTGATCTCAGCATAGCCGGTACCGTCGAAATACGCCGCGTCATTCACCCAGGGCTGAGTCAGCACCGGCTTCAGCCTGTTTTCAGCAATTTTAATCAATTGTGATTCACACGGAGGAAGACAAATGGGAAATACGAGAGTGAGATTAGTCAGAAGTAAAAAAAAGAAAACATTGAAGTCATTGTCTTATAAATAGAATAGCGGGTACTAACTCAAACGTTTTTTTTTCACTGAGACAGAATAGAATAATCCAACATCCAACAAATATTTCAGTTAAATAAGTCAAATGACCACTTGACACTGACCTGCCACAGGGTTTCTCCTCGGTGGTGTTGAGTTTGAAGACGTTTTCAAAGTTATACAGACTCAGCACTTCCTCGTTGAGCGTATCTAGCTCGATGCAACCTTTAAAGTTCGGCAGAGCGAGCCCAGCGGGGGGCTAAAAAGAGAGTCAAATAAACAAAATAAATAAAGAATAGGATACTTTGAATATATTATTAAAATGTACATCAACACTATCCTAATGCCTCCTCGAATGAAAAGGGAACATTGTTGTGCTTTTTAAAAGATAGATTTTCCAGATTCTATTTCGTTTTTTATAATCTTTGAATTGGGTTTTTATTTCTGTATTTTTTACTTTATTTATATTTTTTCTCTCATTAGTGGAATTTTTCGTATCAGTTTTATTATAAGATTTAATGATAACCCACATAAGGGCACAACAAGTCCTCTATTAACACATGTGTTAAAAGATACTATTTAGAATTTGATATGGCCTTTTTTAGTAACTAAATAAATAAACATCCACATTTTTCAGTGCAAACATGAACCAAGTAAAAACGATGTTAATGTTGACGCTCTCATGGGCCTCGACTATGATGCAATGGAGGAGTAGCGGTGAAGCACAACACAACTACCCGACAACAGAAGCCTCTAGCCCCCCCATGAACTCACCTTGAAGGATTTGGGGTACCCTCCCACGTAGAACACAGTGTTGTCGGTGAGGAGGTTGAGCAGACCCTGATCCCCCCCCGCCTCCTTGGAGGCTTTAGTGACCAGAGGGTCTCCCTCCGATTCTGAAGACATCGACATCTGACCGTACTGCAGGACCCTGCCATCAGCCACAAACAAATAGATATAAATTAAGAAGCACACAAAGGTTTGTTTATTCTGCGAGTGCATGTCTCCACGTATCATGATTTCATGTAGTCAAACACTAGAACCGCCAGAGGTCGCTGTATACCTAAAACCGCCAACGGGTCAAATTTACCCGCTATTGATTTTCAAGGTACAATGTTCTTTTATTTATCATACAAGAACAGTGAGTTTTGATCGCACAGGGATGAAACTTATACCAATAGTATCTATCTATCTATCTATCTATCTATCTATCTATCTATCTATCTATCTATCTATCTATCTATCTATCTATCTATCTATCTATCTATCTATCTATCTATCTATCTATCTATCTATCTATCTATCTATCTCTCTCTCTCTCTCTCTCTCTCTCTCTCTCTCTCTCTCTCTCTCTCTCTCTCTCTCTCTCTCTCTCTCTCTCTCTCTCTCTCTCTCTCTCTCTCTCTCTCTCTCTCTCTCTCTGTTAGTGTTAAAAAAAACGCTTATTACAATGGTTTAACTGTAAAAAAAATAGCAACACATTAACATAATAATATATAATGGCAAGTGGCAACCTTTCTAGAAAAGTACATTTCCACTTGGCGCACACAGTAAAAAATAAGGAAATATACTACTATACTGCAAATTGCTTACAATATCCAAGCATGAAAATGCATTTTTTTTTTTTACATTTATACTTTCAAACTGGAGCAAACGTCTTTATTTAATCATGTGAACATCTAGAATGACATCATCATGTACTATATGCATGTTAATATTGAATATAGTGTGTGTATCGTACCTCTCCAGCACGATGCTGTTGAAGTCCCCATTAGATTTGACTTCTTCAGTCATCAGCACCTCAGCAGTTTCTCCTCCAATGTTGAAGTACCAGAGCAGTCTCTTCCCCACCAACGCCATGCCCAGGAACTCCTTACTGGACTACAAACACCAGACAGGAAGCAATGAACTACAGAAACCATACTATATTCTCTCATCAAAATCTCTTAGAAACACTCTCACTTATCACTGAAAAAACAAAGAATAAACCAGGAAATGTTTTGGAAAGATGCCGTACTGTTATTGACCAAGCAATCACTATCTCAGAATTAAATAAGAATAAAAACAACATTTAAAATAATTAGCTCCTTAATTAATTAGTTCTGAATTGTTTGTTTAAAGATTTCAGCAGGAAGAGTAAACTTGGGTCTTCAAGTCATCAAACTTTCTTTATGAAGGTGATTGTCATGAAAAAAATAATGTACATTTTCACCCTCAATCTCTCTGAATGCACTTGTTTTGGCAGGTTGCACCTGGAGTACATTTTGAATGATTTCTAGGAATTATTATATTTTATTTAACAACACATAATATAGGCTCCGTGTTGGTGATGCTTACATCCTTGTTGCCGAGGTAGAAGATGAACTGTTTGTCGCTGTTGTCCTGGCGACGGGCGCGGGCCGCCTCCGGCAGAGTGATGTAGAACTTCAGGGAGGTGTAGGCGGCGAGGTCGGCCAGGTTGTGTGGCGTTCGGACCTGAACACCCGCCCCCCCGTTAAACTTCACTGGCACGCCAACCTGGACAGAGGAGAGAGCCATTAAAACATGACTGGCTGCCTGAACACGCAATTCAAAGCGCTTTACAAAAATGAAAGACATTAAGAGCATAAAACACATAAGAAACTTTAAAAAGCAAAGATAATAAAACATGAATAACACAGGTACATGAATAAAAGTTACAGTGCAGTGTAAAATGTGAATAGTTCAATTAAAAGCAGTGGCAACAAGAGAAGTCTTCAGCCTGGATTTAAAATTAGTAAGAGTAAATCCAGAGTAAGAAGGTAAATAGTCTGCTTTAATAGCATTTTCTGAGGATTTGCGATCTCTAAAAGCGCTTTTAAACACAAGGCAGCATTCACCAATCCACACACTCATCAGGAGTGAGAAACATATGAGGGTTTTCCCGTTAATTTGAGATGTTTCTTTGTGTTGTTACCTTGCTGGCAGCGTTGCGCGCCTGCTGGATGAGCTGCCGGATGCGGCTGATGTTCTCCGAGATGTTTGGCATCTGCGCCGAGTGGTTCTGCAGTTTGTCCAACTTCTTCATGAGCAGAGGAATAGTCTCACCCAGCGTGTGCACTGAAGAGAGAAAGAGTTACATTAAGAGACATATGGTTTGACTTTATGTCGACTCATAACTTGACATTTGTTATTGTGTTGGATTTACTTTATTGTTATTGAATATTTGATATATGGCAATACAGTAGTTACATGTTTTTCATTGACGAAGCAACTAATGATATATCTTTGTTATCAGTTAATCAGATTTATGATTGAATAGTTTTGTCAGAGCCCAAGAAAACATTTTCAAACTGCTTGTTAGATTAGATGTATATGAGCAGAAACATGGTGAAAAAGCACAGACACTTACAGAACAAAACCAAAACTTTTGGTAGTTATTAGTTGTTGAAATTAGTTTATTTTAATATTTTCTATGTCCCCTGGCTCCTACCAGTTTTGTTGGCCTCCATCAGGGCGTTGTTGATGTCTTCGTTGGAGGCGTTGGCGTCCCCGTACGTCTGCTGCCATTGGTCCAGCTTCTCTTTAATGGGACGCAGGGCATCGTTGATCTGTGTGGCTGTGGTGTTCGCTAAATCAGCCGCTTGCTTCGCCTCGCTGATCTCCTGACTCACATCTGATCGTCACAGAGAGAGAAGCGCAGAAATGAAAAAAACATAACAAAACAACAACGTAAAAAGGTAACAATGGATAAGCTAAATCTATGTAAGTTATTGGCTTGGATGATTTATATCAATACATTTTGAATTGTGTACATTTAATACATCACTTCACAACCTTGGAAGAGTTTGAATATATGCCTTACAAAAGAGTGATAGATATTTTCACCCTAGCTATCTGAACATGCTTTTAGACATGTATTTTCTTAGGTTGCACTTAAGTTAGAATGCACCTATTTTAAGATGCTTTAAATATGCGCTTCTGCTGATTCATTGTAATAAAATGTCTGTGTGTGTTGAAAATGCTTACTTGAGGTGAAGTTGAGGTTTTTCTGAACCAGCTCCAGGTCTTTCATCACATCGAGCTGTTTGGTTTTGGCGTCCTTCAGTCGCCTCTCAGCGTCTTTCAGCTGCGGCTTCAGTTCTGTGCAGCAGAAAAATAACTAATTCAACGACTCAAACATCAAAACTGAATTATACAACACTCTACTTTAACGTGATTTCTTGACATTCCTTAAAAATCAATCAATATAATTAATATCTTGATTTAAAGTTGTGTGTCTACCGTTGTTGAGTTCATCGCCCAGATTCTCCACTTCGGCCTTCAGCTCCACGCTGTGGTTCCTCAGAGAATCTGCGATCTGACTGAGATCCTGGTCCTTTATGTTCTACACAAATACACCAATATTAAAGGCCAGAAACCAACAAATAAAAAGCTAGAGACAGTTCTTTTTATGGGAAATGTGCTCATACAGTACAAGAGGGAAACATATGTTTTCGTCCTGTACCTCCATAGTGTCGTTTGCAGCCTTTTCAGCCATCTTGGCGGCCTCCTCTGCGTCCTTGATGCTGATGATGATCTTGTTGTAGGCATGTGTCACATCCACAAGTCCCCCCTTCTTGGTTTCTGCAACCAAACTGCAGAGAAAAGATTATCAACATCTTTCATTTTCTCTTAAATAACTTCTGATAGGATTTTCCTTGTGAGTTCAGTCACCACAGTGCCCTACAGTGCAGCTTGTTTGTCTGCCTCCTCTACCTGATTAATATATGCTTGTAGATAAAAAGTGAACTAGTGTCTTACTCGGTCAGGTTCATGGCTAAAGTGTTCAGCAGCTCCGCGTGTTTCTCTGCTTCCTCCACCAGAGGAATTTTGGATTCGGCCGAAGCAAAGTTCTGCACTTTAGTTGCCAGAGGTGTCCGCGCGCCGTCCAGCTGCGCCGCCAAGCGCTCGTACTCCTGAGAGAGACATTTTATATGTATAAGAGACACTGTTCAACGTCTGGCATCAGCAATACATATTAAAAAAATAATCTTAGAAAACTATACAGTTAACTGATTTTCAATTACAAAGAAAATATGTATTAATTGTAAAACCATTTCATAATATTTGTATAAAACCTTAATTCCGACTGAATCTTATGTTTCTTTAATGACAAATAAAACATATGAAAACCCAAATCTTATATTTAAATAAGATGTAACTTAACCGTAACCCCCCAAAAAAAGGATCTAACGAACAACTAAAATAGTTGGCAATGCATTTAGATTCTTATTTGACAAATATACAGTTACATTTCAACCACAGATTGATTTTTTCCCCAACAATTTGTAAAAGATATTACCCAGAATACCAATAACTGTATGTCTTATTAAAGTAATGGTATGCAGCGATTTAGTTGACAAAAGTGGTAACTAAAATACGACTCAAAATGAATCAGAAACAAGAGCTGATTTTAAATGTATAAAAAAACAACACGTTTACAATGACGATATGTTGTATTAACTGCAAACAAATAAAAACAATATTATGTCATGTACATTTCATGCCATAATTACAATTGCATAACTATAGGTTTAAAAATGGTTGAACTTAAATAAGATTATTAAGTTAATGAATTAAATGATTCTGACCTCTTTGGAGTCTTGCAGCGTGGACAGCACATCGTTGACATGCGCTACGTCATCTTCAGCCATCTGCAAATTATCCTCCACCTCCTTCTGTTCTTCACCAGGTCATCTACTCTCCTCTGCAACACACACACACACACACACACACACACACACACACACACACACACACACACACACACACACACACACACACACACACACACACACACACACACACACACACACACACACACACACACACACACACACACACACACACACACACACACACACACACACACACACACACACACACACACACACACACACACACACACACAGTCAATATCACTTTTTATAAGGGATACACCTATTGCACATTTCTCAAACATCTGATACTGATAACAGTAAACACATTGGTGAATCCCTCCTCTTTACAACTGTCCTGTTCTCCTTCCTTTCTGTTGTTGTTTATTTCCCAGCTCACCTTGTTGTCCTCCAGCGTTTTCTCATTGTTGTTGTTGATCTCCGCGGCTCTGGCCGTGTTGTTTACGGCTTCGTTCAGGGCGTCTCGCAGATCCATCATCTCCGAGTGGAAGCGTGCCAGGCGGTCTTTGATAGTCTTGGCCATGTCGCTGTTTTTTCCCTGACGATTGGCCAACTCCTTGTTAACACGATCCAGCACTGGGAGAGGACACAAAGACCCAGTTTGAGGATGTGATTACACCCGCTATACAATTCATTTTTGTCAGGTTGCATTAAGTCAGTTTAGTTAGTTTTAAAAAGAATTACATTTTGAACAAATCTTTTAAAAACTGACGTACTTTGAAAAGTTAAATCAGTATCAACATGTGACAAATGCATTCATTAGTCTCTTTTCCTTTCAACTATAGAGTGCTGAGACAAAATAAGTCCTGAAATTAGTTGCCATTTTAGCACTGCCTTTGTCTAAAAGTCATGATTTCTTTAATTGGGTTTCAAGTGAAATGTCTGAAATAAGAAATAAATGTTATTGAAAAAATACTTCAGTAAATACAGTACCTCACTTGTGAATCCAATTATCCAACCACTAAGAGAAGTACAGTATCTTATGGACTTTTTTGTCGAGGGAGCAGGACAACGGTAACTTACATGTAGTCCTAAAAATATATAATCAATACAGCACTCTTTGACAACTTAAAAAGAATAAAAAAGGATTGTCTTCATGAGTGAACTTACATTTCTGCGCCTCGGTCTTCTCCCTGTCAGCTATCTTCTTCTGCCCCACGCAGCTCCTGAACCTCATCTCCCTCATCATGGCCTGCACCTCCCTCATCTTCCTCTCCCTCTCATTGCCGTCCTGGTACGCATCCGTGTTATTCAGCAAGGAGCGGTTCGCCATCATCAAGATTTCTATGGAAAGACATCACATTAAATCAATCGATCAAATGGTCTGTAGGCTTTGTGGGATGAGACAGTTAACACTCCTCTTGACACACAGAGATGGTTCAGATGAAAAGTTAGATATTCTACTGGCTACTAAAGTCTATCCTTGTATAACTATGTTTGATACATTTTGGAGTCCTACCGTTTATATCCATGGTCATGTTGTTGATAAAAGACAGCAGGTCTTCCGCTCTCTGGTGTGTTTTAATGGTGCTGTTTCCCAGGTCACCCACTTTGTAGGTCACCGCTGTCGCCTGAAAACACCAAAACAACATAAGACTTAGTTCTATTTAACAAACACACACATTAATAATATGATTATGTTAGACTGTTAAAGGAGGTTCTGGGTTAGTGTTCAGTTTCTGATAAAAAGTAGAGTGAATTGTCACTGAGCAAGTTCGTCTGGTACAACAAGAAAAAAGATAGAACTATTATTTTCAAAATAAATACCACACCTTGTCCTGCAGCTCAGTGATGTCATCGTCGATATTAGCGATCTCAGCCTCGAGCACGTCGGCCCGACTCCGGCTGTCATCCAGCGTACTGTTGTAGTTCTCTATGGCGCGCTGGAATCATGGGAAAACACGTTTAATAACAAAATATATGTACTATACCATAAACCTACATATTACAGCCACTTGAGCCACATAATGTGTGTGTGTGTGTGTGTGTGTGTGTGTGTGCATGTGCATGTGTGTATGTGTGTGTATGTGTGTGTGTGTGTGTGTGTGTGTGTGTGTGTGTGTGTGTGTGTGTGTGTGTGTGTGTGTGTGTGTGTGTGGACTCACAGCGACATCCTCCACAGACTTGTTGAGGTTGTGCAGCTGAGCCCAGGCCATGGAGCTGGCGTTCAGGCTGCTCAGCTGACCGGTCACCGAGCGGAATTCCTCGCTCATTTTTTCAAGATCCTCCAACAGGACGATGACACAGCTGTCACACGCTGCAAGGGGAAACACACACACACACACACTTAATTTCCATAAAGAGATATAGACTCTCTAAGAAATGTTATGTTCTTTACACTGCAGCCCATTTTCTCTCCGCACGGATCAATGTTAAAAACATGTTGTTCCCATGAATCACTTAGACATTAAATCATAGGGTCCTGGTTGATATTGAACACATAAACGTATCAATTGCTGTCATTATATATTTGGGAATGTGTTTGTTCTTACGTTCACAGTGCATGCCATGTTGCTGCTCTACAGGTACGTTGAATTTGTTTGAGCAGGAGTCACACTGTTTTCCTGTCATCCCGTCAGGACAGCGGCACTCTCCAGAGCGGGGGTCACAGCGCCCTCCTTTACAGCTGCACTCTGCACACAGGGAGGGGGGGGGGGGTCATGTTAAAAAGGACGGGTTGGGTTGATTTGAAATGTTTTAACAATTTTGCATCCGCAGTGTGATTAAATAAAAAATCAACTCATGAGACTAAAACGATGTTAAATGGGATGACTGACATTTCTACCTTATTCTAAATGATTGCACTAAACTCCAGCTAGCAATGACACAATACATATATATATATATATATATATATTTGTATACACATCCAAACATATTTATTTTTCCTTAAACCGATATATTCCTGCACTTTAACTTTATCTGCATATTGAAGTATGAATGCTTGTTGTTTGTATGTGGTCTTCTCCTGAATGTTGTACGTCTCTTGTTTGTTTTTTGTGATTTTGATGGCACCTTAAAAAAAGGAGTAGCTCTACTCCTCTCATTGTACCTGTATCATGACAATAAAGGATTCTATTCTATTCTTTTCTATTTATAGGTCATTACGTCCTGCATGCACTCACCCTTGCAGCCGTTGGGTCCGTAATCCCAGTGTCCCGGAGCGCACTGTTTGCAGCTGGTTCCGTTGACCCCGGGACGGCAGGCGCACTGCCCGCTCTGAGGGTCGCACGGCTGCACCAGCGCTGCAGACGCCTCACAGTCGCAGTGCCGACAGCCGGAGCACGACTCGAAGCCGAACGAGCCGTCCTGAGAGGAGACAGAGACAGGCAGAGGCATGAGGGGAAGCTATACAAATAACTTACTACATCGGACATATAGTGTTTACACAAATATATGACAAAGATTTCCTCTCATTTGATAGGCCTGAATTTTTTTGAGTTGTGTCAGTATTTGTGCCTAAAGAATGACTGAAATGTGTTTATCTTTAGCGCAAATAATTGATATATCAACAAAAACAATATGGGTGCAAATTATATTTTAGAATAATCCACATTTAAGATATGAAAACGTTAAAATGTGGAGAGAAAGAACTTGAAGCTCTTACCTCACAGCGGTCGCAGTGCGGTCCGGTGACTCCGGCTTTACAGCGACACTGTCCAGTGTGGCGGTCACATGACTCGGTGCCGCATGGAGAGCAGTTACATTCTGCGTGAAAGAAAACAAAACACACAAAACTTTTAATCTGCTGATACACATTTACTTAAACGATCTACTGTAAGCCTAATTAATTATAAATACTTTAGACCACAGCCTCTTAGGAGAGAGGAAGTGTTTAATGTGCTATTTCTGTTGATAGAAACTTTTTTTTGATTGAACTCACTAGTGCAGTTTTTGGCGTCGATGGCGTCTCCGTAGTAACCGGGGGCGCAGATGTCACACCGTGGCCCTGCCGAGTCGTGCATGCAGCTCAGACACTCGCCGGTCAGAGGGTGACAGTCGGTGAAGAGCATGTTGGGGTCGTTGTTGCCGCTGCATTGACACAGCTGGCACCTGCTGCCCAGCACCATGGGGTTGCCGTAGTAACCGGGGGCACACCTGTGAGAAGAGACACGTTTTTTAAAGATACATTCGTCTGCAGCATCTCAGATTAAGATATATTTAAGTAAGTACTAACATGTTTTATGCAACTGACAGATGATCAGTATTCAGCATTTAACTGTAGTTTAGTTCAGACATACACTCGTATTTAAAATGTTATTTTTCCCGATGTGTTTTGGCCATTTGTCCACACACAGATGGCTTTTTAGGTCACTGACATAGCTTTTGAAAAACTTCTTCCAGTGTGAAGATTTTCAGTAACTCTCTTTTTTATTGTTGATATATGTTACTCTTCCACTAGATTGAGACTTCTTATCAAACCCACTCTGTGCTGATTTACCTTTCACAGTGAGGGCCAGCGTAACCCGGCATACACAGACACTGCATCTTGTCAGTCTTCTGAACACAACCCTCTGCAAAGCTGCAGAGACAAACAAAGAGTTATTACAAAATACTAGTATGAGATCAAATTAGAAAAATAACTAGAGCAAGACTGAAAAAAGGGAGTAAACTGTGCTGACTTGTTAGAGGCGACTCTCAGTGGGCAGGGACAACTGGAGCACAACACCGCCTGTCCGTCAAGACTGTTGTTGCCAAGGAATCCGCCCCGGCACGTCTCACAGTGGTCACCGGCCGTGTTGTGCTGGCAGTCCTGATGAAAGAGGAGGGAAACGATACGAGATGATGACAATGTTGAAGAAAGATATGACGAAATATCTGTGTGTGTGTTTTTATATTGTATCTCACCAAACAGATTCCAGATCCGTCCCTACAGTGGTCAGAGTGTCCGTTACAGTTACAGGGAACACATTTCCCCAAAAACAGACCAATAGTGTCTCTGTAGAAACCTGGAGCGCATTTCTGTAGATGAAAGAAACAAGTAAGTAAGGGATGGAATTCTTTATCAATGAATAACATGACTAAGAGATGATTAATGAATGAACTCTTCTTGATTAACCTCACCTGACACGAGTCTCCGAGGTAGTTGGCGGGACACATGCAGATCTCCACGTTGTTGGCGTGGCGACCAGCAGGCAGGGTCTCTGCGGCCTCCAGCACGGCGCCGCGTATGGACACAGACTGGGCCGACTGGGAGTGCAGGGCCCGGATCTGAAGGGACTCCAGACCCACCAGGACCATCATCAGCTCCTCACGGGACACAGAGTTACCGGTCTGAGCGTGGCGGAAACTTCCCTGAGAGGAAAAAGGAGGACAAAGGTCAGGTTTGGGCTTTAGACTGTTCCTTATTCCACAATGACCTTTAACCCTTGTGTTGTGTTTGAAAGCTGTTACCGTTCATGGTGTTCGCGGGTCAATTTTGACCCATGATTTATTTCAGTCCAAAACACTCAAAAAGAATGACTATCATCCAATATTGTTTTAACTACATCATAACTAACTTATTATGCATTCATAACCGTACAATCCTGTTGTAATTTTATGTTATGGCCCAAAACACATTACAGCACATATTGCTAACGTTCATGTGTGTGTTCAGGTTCAAGTGTTAGTGTACATATTCTTTGAGAAAGGTCGAGTTCCCGTGGGGGGGAGGGGGGCAGAGGGAGGGGAGACCAGGTGCATGTTGCGAAAAAAATATTGTTACACCGGCTGAAGGGGGGTGGGGCTGGGGTGTCTAAAGTCAAAGATGAATCTTGATTGGGCCAAATTTGACCCCGAGTCACCCACAACAATTCTGCCGACCTTCAGACTTGGCTAAAATTGTCAAAATCAGTTTTGTAGTGTTTATATAGCTGTTGTGGAGGATATCATGAAGCATTGTTCCGATAAAAAAAACTAGAGCGTAGTTATTATATATTTTTAACTTGAAACGGGTCACGGGAGACCCGAACACAACATAAGGGTTAAAAAAAATACATATGAACATTGTTAGACATCAAAACATGGAAAGTGACGCCTGTTGGCTAGCAAATACAATATGCTAAGAGATAGAGAGATAACAAAATTAATATAAAAGCACAACAAACACTAAATATTTAATGTCAACCGTAAAATAAACCACTTTTATTTGTAGGGGTGTCGCGCTATACCAGTATTGCAGATAACTCTGATATTTAACATTTGTAATAATTATATCATAAATCGTTAATACTAAACATAAAATAATATGTGGTGTAAAAAAAACGTTCCACCTGCAAAACAGTGCAACTTTGACTGATAGCATTATTTTTATTAATTTGTTTGCTACACATTTTCTATAGATATAACATAAAAAACATCATAGTCAATTATTTTGGTCATGATAATCACTGCTAACTTTATAGGAAGCCAGACAGTGTAATAGTGATAGTAGTCTTATGGGTTTTACACATTTACTCTGTGTTATATTCTTTAGTATTGCATATCAGCAGCTTTAGACCGCAGTGGGAACATTTTGAATTTCCCCTTAAGTCAGAGAACTGCTTAATCTTTGCAACCAATTACTTTGGATTTATTTTTGCTATCCAAGGAAAAAATTGCCTCAGGATATGATAACTAAATTAAAAAGCCCGATAACAATATCATTTGAAAGAAAAGGGGGAATCCAACATGTTGCTGCCAGCCTGCGTGTGTTGTTTTGTTACATTCAGCGTCTATCATAAATCTCCTTGGTGTAGCTTAAACGACCCATGACAGCATTTAAAGTGACTTTACCTCCACCATGTGAACTATTCCCAGGTGAGGATCTTCAGGTGAGGAGTACTCTCGCTCCATGAACACCACGGTCATCTGGTTACCCTGTAAAGGAAAGAAAACTGTGATAAGTGTGTGTGCAGTTATGTAACAGACAGTGTGTGTGTTCTGTTTCTGCAGGTTTCAACAAGTGCCTCCGAAGACTTTTCAAGACAACAAAGAGCGACATGAAATACTCATTTGAGTTTGTGGTCATACTGGCAGAAGTAAGACTAAACAAAGTTCCTAGAAATTCTTTAAGTAGATATTTATTTTTAGACATTTATTGACATCTTAAAACAATACTTTTGTAAAATAAAGAAACAGCAGTAACATCGATGTATATATAGGGTCAGACCAATGAAAACCAGCGGCAATTTTACAAGATGGTGGGAGTCCTTGATATCTGTGCCAATATGCATGTGTGTGTGTGTGTGTGTGGTGTGTTATACCTTGAGAATGATGTCAGGCCTGGAGGCTTCAGCAGGCAGAGACAGCACGTCTCCTCTCATGGTCTGAGTGTGCAGACGGTACCTCAGATAACCTCCGTAAGATGAGACCTGGAGAAACGGGCATACAAGGTCGTTTTAGGAGAAATAAAGGGTTAAAAAACAAACAAAAAGGGGGGAAGGAGTAAAGCTTGAAAAGCATTAAGGACAGGAAAAGTAGACAGACTGCATCTTGATGACAACAACAATGGATTACATTCAGACTTTACAGTCAAACAGAAACAGGATCTTAGGCCTGTGAAAGATAAAACGCATTTATTCCATAGCGTTCATGCAGGTTTAGCATGGCTGGCATTTGAAGCTGGTTCGTGGAACGTAACAGGACTTAGTTTGGGGATTTAAATCAGACCATCAGCCCGCAGATTGATGCTGGCTGGATCTCACATGAAAGCTGTCGGTTTAAACGTCTAGACGAAACGCTGATCTGTATCCAAACACCTCACTGGAGCCTCTGCACCGTCATGTAGGATCATTGTTTGTGTGTATAGGTGTGACCAGGTTGTGTCTCCCATGTCTTTTATCATTGCATTTATCCGAGGTAACGTACACTTCTCTATATTCATTCATTTAAAGATATTTTTGTTTACATCATAACATGTTATCCTTATAAATGTCACTTCAAGATGCAATCGTTGGCCTGGATTAATTTTCTCATCGAAGTCTTTTCTGAGAAGCACATTTATTTATTTTGTATTCCTTCGGTATTAAATGTTTTATTGTTTTGATATTGGTATTGAAATGCATCATGGCCGAACTTTGACACACTGTAAGTGTTGTGAGTTGTGTTTTTTTCTTGATGAGACATTTTAGCATCTACAAGAAACATCCTAATCCAACCCTACATAAAGTAAAACCACTTCCTTTACGCATTTGTTTAAAACAAATCATTATCCTCCAATGATGCAAAAAAAACTCTTGCTTTAGTAAACCAGAAATGATTTCTTTTATGTGGACTTATATTTGCAAACTTGCTTGCATCAAGTTGCCTCTTTGGGGACAGTATATTATTTCTACTACCCAAGCCCTCCTGAGGTGTCTTTCCCCTCTCACCTTGTCCCCCAGGTAAGTCTTTGGTGCGTGCCAGTGCAGGTCCTGGTAGACGTCGGGCACATCAATGATGTCGGCCTCCACAAGGTCCTGACCCGGATACACTGCGACCGGTACTTCCTGTTTGTCTGCTCCAAGCAACACCCAGCCGTTCATGTTCATCACCTGCAGGAGGGAGACCATGGTGAACGATCAAACAGCAAAGAAACCAACAAGAGACCAGTGTAAACATTAGTTCACAAGATGTTGAGAGAAAAAATAAATGTGTTGTTTATGTCAAATCTGGCACATTTTAGAATTTACCTTTACTAAAGAAACATTTTGAAGACAGAAATGTTACTCAGCAAACAAGTGAGTTAAATGTCAGAATAATGATCATATAGTTTGATAATAAACCTGAAATGTTTCATTTACCAACTAAACAAAAAATGTGCTTGTTTCAGCTTCTGTATGTGTAGGATCTGTGTTTTTTTCTAGTTCTAGTAAGAACATAATCATCTGTAGTGACATTAATAAAGTTTGAGTGACAGTTACCTCGGTGCGTCTCTTCTCAGAGCTGCGGCAGCGGTCCGTGGCTCCGAAGCAGAAGCAGCTGGTGCAGCCCTTGGGGTTGGTTGGGTCCAAGTGGAACGTACCAATTCTGCACTGATCGCATCGGGAGCCCTGGACGTTCTCCTACAGGTGGAGGACACAGAGCAGGTTAGGGACCACTGGGATTACTGGAAGTGTGTGTGTGTGTGTGTGTGTTTGTTTGTGTGTGTGTGCTGCTCCACCTTGCAGAGACACTGTCCTGTGAAGTAGTCGCACACTTCCTCTTCAGTTCCTGCGTCGTTGCAGTCACATAGCCTGCAGTTGGGGTAACCATAGAAACCAGGAGAGCAGCGGTCACACTGACGGCCGACGACGTTGTCCTTACATCTGGAAAATATAATGAATGCAAGTATAATGAATGTTTGAGACCTAGTAAGTATATGTGTCTAAATAAAGCTACACTTTTGACTTTTATGTGCTTAAAAGTATTTAATTCTGCGAGAGACGAAAGGTTTATCGCTCCTGATTATCCATCATGAATGACTGATTACTCATAAACATTTGGGAAGATACTCTCGCAGCCAACTGCAGGATACATGCATATCTGTCTTTGATGATACCAAGGTGCCAGGATCTGAAGGGATGGAAGGCTTCAGGCAGAGAAATACCTTCAGCTTTACATCCAGGACTTGTCCAAACAAAGCTGACACATTCCTGTTTGTGTGTGTGTGTGTGTGTATGTGTGTGTGTGTGTCTGTGTGTGTGTGTTTTTAATGGTCGAATGATAGTGATTTCAGATGTCATGAAGGCGTACTCTCCATAAAACAATGTATATAATTATGTTCCTCTCAGATCATACAGTATATCACTTAAGTAGTCTCTGCCAAACCAAATAACAAAATAAGAACATTCTTAAAACAATTATCATAACTGACCCTGGCGAGGTATGAATCTCATCTCTAAACTCCTAGAAGGTCCTGACTATTCCTTTGAATTTCAGTGTTCAGTGTATCCCTGTTTCCAGTAGGGCTGCACATTCAACTTGACATTTTTTCGACATTACAAAAAGGGCAAGTGCAATGTCCAAATCCCAAGAAGCACAATATTTGTTAAAGGCTAGACGTGTAAAAATACCATAAACTATTGTGGAGTTGCAGAGATATCCCGGCCTACAAATTGTATTCTACATACCTAACAAAACATATTTCTTTGGTACATATCCTCTTAAAAAATACCACCATATTCATTTAAAATATATTTCCCAATGATAGTAAGGATAATGATGCAACATGATCAATCGTGAATCAAGTCCCAATTGTGAAATAAGTCAAGATAATTAGTTATTTTTTTCAAATCGTGCATTCTAGTTTCCACGATAGGTTTTTCTAGTGTGATCATTCGAGGCAAAAACACAGTGCAGTGAGCAATGTGTTTGTTTAATCAGGTGTGTGAAGAGTTCACGTTGAAGTCTGAAGAAGAGAACTCTCTGTTGATCCTTGTCAGAACTACGATGGATTATATTCAGGGTATATGCAGGAATCCTGAAGTCAAATGTAATACCTTTTAAGACCTTTTTTAAGACCCTTTCCATACATTTTAAGACCTCATTGCCACTTGGAGTTTTAACCGGTTACATTGGCGACACACTTTACCTCACATTTACTATATACAGTATTGATTGTCCTTCCTCCTTATCTTCCAACCATTTGGACGCAAACTTGCATTTCCCCATAACGATGTTGTTTAACAACCGGTGTAAACGGACCTTCGCGCTATCAGCAGTGAGCGCGCGATGTCCTGTTCAGATGATGTCAAATCCAACGGGATGCCATAAATAAACTACACAGAATCACACTACACACCTACGCAATGATTACATTCAGGCAGACTGTAGAATACAACCTCTTTGACAATTTATATACTTATTGAAAACAAGCTACAACATGTAATACTTTTTAAGACCCCGCGGACACCCTGATATTGTGCGATACTGATCGATGTGAGATGGATTTGCAAATACAACAAGAAGCTGCTGACAGACATATGGAGCCCATCACCATATGAAGACTGAAGGAGGAACACAAGACAGATAAGGAGGAGGACAGACAGCTGTCGTGTTGTTGGCAGTCCTCTGGAGAGCAATGTTTTAAAACCTGCTGACAAGAGTTGGCAAGCAGAGCTGGCCAAACACAGCAATCAACCCAGAGAGGGAGTCAGAGCCAAGTGCCTGTCAGGGGAGACAACGGGGGGGAAATAACTGCCTTTTTAGGTATTTCCAAACCCAGGCCTGACATTGGAGAGTTGAACTTGCTAAACCCCAAAGCAAATGAAAACTCAGAGGTAATTACAAGAAATGAAATTGCTCAAATCATGGAGATGGAAAATCTGTCTGCTTTTGATTAAGGCCCATAAACGGCTCATTCTTGAAGCATTACCGGTGTTCCTGAGGCAATAGTGATACGATATCCGCTTTAATTATTTCCTCTGTGTCCTTTCGTCGTACCTGCACTGTCCGCTGAGGGTGTCACAGCTCACATCGGGCGTCTCGACCCCGGGCCGGGAGCAGTTGCAGACCTCACACCCCACCACGGGGTGGCAGCCGAACGACTGGGGCTCACACTGAGTGCATTCTGGGAGCACCGTCCTCGGAGGGCAGATACAGTCGCCGGTCACCGGTTCACACAACCTCGTCCCACAGTTACAGGCTGGAGGAAAGACGAGAAGCGATACGGTTAGATACAGGAAAGAGTAAATCCATCGTAAGAGAAATACAGTCCTTTGTTGTTTGCTTTAACACACAGAGACAGGCAGAAGAAAGGAAACACAACTAAATCCACTTTCATTTGACTTGAAAGTAAAAGGTCTCCATATAAACATACTGCAGCCACAACACATGGATTAAACACCAACTCTTGCCACCATGAAATGTTATATTTTACTGTATGTTATTTATGACTGGCCTACAAGTTAAATGTCTGCTGTAAAATATGATTTAGAAACGTTCTGCCGCAAGGTTTTGTCGAAATGTTGAGGATACATTTAGTAAACTTATGGACACTCACGTCTGCAGTTGGGGAATCCCCAGTAGCCCGTGGCGCACATGGAGCAGTCTCGGCCAATCACGCTGGGCCTGCAGTGGCACTGACCGCCGAACTGCTCGCAGGAGTCGCTCTCCGCTCCGACCTCGTGGCAGGCGCAGGGCAGAGCTCCGTTATTGAAGAAGGCGGAGAGAGAGACCGCCGAGCCGAGGCAGAACGGAGAGGCGGTGGTAGGACTGGAGTGTTGGGGGGGGGAGAAGAGTCCATCATTCACATGTTGAAAAAAGCTTTCACATGTTTGACAATAAGTGAATGAAAACCTAGAAACACTAAGATTACCAGTGTAGTCTTTCTACTAAACATGGCATATTCAGTTCATTGCAAAAGTCCTCTCCTGGTAACATACTTGATATAGAAGCTGTTTTGGCCACAGTTGCTGATGAAGTCGTAGGATTTATCCAGTGGTTCCTCGTTCAGGTAGCTGGAGCTGTAGCTCGTCTCAGGGACAACCAGCACATAATCCTGCAGAGGGGAGTGAAATATTGACATGGATTCTATATCAAAGCTGTAATAACTTAATATAAACAAAATGACATAAGAAAATAACTTGGGAACAGAAGGAAAAGAAAATGAAAGGCAGTAATACTGACCAGCCACAGCGTCTTGCCGGCAGGTATCTGCACGGTGATGAAGACCTCGTGGTCCGTCACATCCAGAATGATCTGGTTCTCAGAGACCAGGACGTTACGGCAGCCGTAAGCGTGCGGACAGAAGGAGGCGTTGGCGTGGCCTGATGCATATGAGAAAACACATGAGAACTGGGTCAATCTTGATGAAATATATTTATTATATTCATTTATTATTATTTATTATTTGATATACGCAGCGTCGAACAACACTCAGTCTGTGTGCTCTCACCCTGCCAGATTCTTCCACCGTTGATGTAGACCTGCACAGCGTAGTTAGGGTGCAGGGGCTGGTGGTAGTGGAGGATGAAGACGTAACGCCCCAGAGCATGGACACGGGTGGAGTACACAGCTGCATTCTGGGTAACAGGATGAGGCAGGAAGTAATGAAAAAGAGAAACATGGGGGGGGATTTTTAGATGTCAGACCGATCTATAACTCAGGTTTTTTTAACCTATTTTAATGAATGAATCTCACTCAGGCACTCTAACAGGTTTTAATTTAAGGTATAAATCATATTTGATAAGTCCCCTTTGTTGTGTTTCTAGCACTAAACCAGTTTGGTTCGACGTCATCCCATAAAGTTTGAGATATTGGGGAGTTAAAAACACTTCATCTTTTATTACTGTAACTGAAGCTCTGCAGGGATTTACTCCTGGATTTGCTTTGAGCTGGATTTTCTCCTCTTGTGGTGTCCATAGCAGATAAGAACACCTCAGGAAACGGTTGAATGCTTTTATCAGTCCAGATTGTAGTTGTCCAAAGTCCATTTTATTATTTTAATCTTTCCAAGCAGGAGGACCTGCTGGCTATGAGACATTAACATCTGTTTCCTTAGACCCATAAACCTTTGCATGTTGAGGTGATTTCCTACAATTGGCTCGATTTCATCTACTCTCGTAATCTGAAGCAAAACGTAATTCTAGAAGAGTTTCACTTTCAGGTGTCTTAGAGCAGCTGTTCCAGGTGAACCTCTTTTCGACAGCTAAATATTTATTTGGATAGCTTATATAGAAGCATCACTATCTATTGAAGCAATACCAAATCCTAAGGGTTGCAGTAAAACATTTAACAGCTCTAAACATGACCACTGGGAACATGCTTTTCCAAGAAATAATACAATTAAAATGTCTTTAATAACATCAGCGTCATACCTGCAGTGAGTCCAGCCTGATGTGGTCGCTGTTATCCGCTCCGTGTGGAGGTCTGTCTCCTCCCGTCCAGAGGGAGGTGTCGCTCTGGTGGTCGGAAAATGGGGGGGCGGCTGCAGGAGAGGCCAGGATGGGCTCCTGCATGGAGGAGCTCTGGCCCTCCTTCAGCACCAGAGAGTCTGACGGGGTTGGAAGCGTGAAGGGACGCAGGAGGAGCTGCAGAAACAGAGGAGAGGTAGATGGGTAAGTTCATTTCTTAGTTTATGTGATGATATTTAAAAAGGAGTTACAGTGTTATATGTTACCTGTCAGGTGAGAACTGTCCATGAGTGCTGATGCAGTGGACTTTAGGTTCAACGTACTCCATGGTGAACTGATCTTTAGGCACCAGGTACACTTTGTGCTGAAGAGAGCAAAGAAACAGGTTTTTAGCATTATTATGCACAAGATCCACAATGTGTGTTTGTTAAATTATATTAACATATATAACAAATATTCTGATGATTTGACATTCAAAATACAAACATACATCATTTGTATGAAGATATTACTGGAGCAATAGTTTAGATGTTTCCTTTACAACACTATTTGACATTTTATCTGAATAAAAAGGTTCACTTTAAATTTAAATTATTGATTTAAAGAAACATTTAATTTCTCTACAATTGTAGCCATTACCATCCTAGTATCTGTTTTACTGAACGATTTGTGACAGACACATGTAATTAAAAAAGAAATGGAATCCATTCAAACTCTACAGTTTAGACCGTTTTTGTGGCAATTAAGTATTTCAACATGTGGTGACATTGAGGTTGTTGGAAAATGTGAAAATGTTTTGTTTATTCCAAATTATTTTGATGGGAGTGAACTGTACACATATCTTCTATTTCCAAACCCTAACATCTTGAACATATTGAATGCTCTTAACCATTTTAGGACAGAAAATCCTTCCATGTTTACAACAAATCTTTAGAAAGCTCATCACGTGACTGCTGCTCTTGATCATGTGACGTGGGACTCACCAGGAAGAAGCTGGCGCGGTCGGAGATCAGCTGGATCTCTGCGTTCTCGGGGAGAGAGAAGACGGCCACTCTGTTCTGCCCATCGATGGCCACGGCTCGACACAGGAAGCTGCACACACACACACACACACACACACACACACACACACACACACACACACACACACACACACACACACACACACACACACACACACACACACCACACACACACACACACACACACACACACACACACACACACACACACACACACACACACACACTCATGTGTTGACACACTTCATAGAGCTCATAGGGTAGCAGTAAACTGTGAAGCAGCTGAGTCCACACGCTACTGTAAAAACACACAAACGTTTCACCGAACAAACACAGTGTCCTTTTTTAAAGGATGATCTCTAATTGACTTCCTTTCACCAGTTTTTGCATCAAACTCATCACTGTCTAATGTGAAAATGACAGGGGTTTAAAATGATGCTTGAAGCTGGCAGCAGCCTTTTTAATTATATAATTGGACGGTTCTTGCTTATACAATGATTGTAATAAAGTATGACTGTGTTCAGTTAGTGTTTTCATGTTCAAGATTAATTCAAAAAACAATTTCTGCATATTTGTATAATTCCCTCTGCATAGACAATTGTAGTTTTTTTGGGAAACCCATTTGATTTCATACAATACAATACTTAAACCATACAAAACCTGCAGAAGACTAAAAACCACCTTGTTGAAGCTAATGGGCATCCAAATGTGGAAACACGACAGATTTATTGATATTCTTCAGATGATCCGTATAAAATGAAAGATCGGCGTAATCTAGGTGTTTTATACAGAAAAGTAATATGTTTTTTTGCAACATGTTTGTATATGTCCTGTTTCGTATGAACTGTTTTTTTTCATCTTTCCAATCTCAGATGTTCTGTTGACCTGTTGATGTTTAAATAAAAACAAAGAGGCAAAATAAGCAATGACTCTGAGAAGAGACGTGTTGCTCACCTGTACTTGCAGTGCAGCAGGTTGACGCGGTGCTCGTGTGTTCGTGATCCCGGCATGTTCACAGCAACGGCGAGAGTTTGTGGCAGCTCTTCCTCGCTGGAATATTCCACGACCAGAGCGTAATCCCCTGCAGACGGCAGGCGACCTCTCAGCTCAACGCTGATCTGCAGCAGCAATGAAAAAAAAAAAAATAATTGAAACTCTGCTCATAATACAGTTTGGAGAGGTGAGAATAAAGCTAAAATGTGTTGGATTTAAGTCAATACAAATGCTAAACAATCAATTCCCTCTCTTACATCGAAGCCGCTGCAGACGGCCATGTCGGGGTGGCGCGGGGTCACCCTCTCCGTCGGGCAGGGGCGCGGCAGGTGGTTGTCGTTGCGGCAGCTTGCATCGTTACCAGAGATGGAGGGGAAGGAGTCCAGAGACAGATATCTGTACTGCAGACAGCTAGACAGAGACAGAAAGAGCAACAGACAGGTACATTAGAGGTGGTGTGAATATTTTTCGGTTAAGAGGAGAGTGTTTCCAGCAAGAAATCCTTATATGTGGATCTGTCCATGACTAAAGAAAGACATGGTTATAGTCAGTCATGATATTAATATGATATATTCTTCATGATTGTTTGCTACTTTCAAGTAAGAAATCTGGATGCATATTCACTTCTGATTGGCTTCAGGCACTGCGCTGTAGCTGCAGGGCTCAGAGACTTTGATCTGCAGGATGGGAGCTTCGTAGTAGGCACTGGGAAGCAGCACCAGGTAATCCTGCAGGTGAAACAGAACAAGAGTTATTTCGGTAAATTATAAACGAACACAAAACAGAGTAAAAGCCTACATTCATCTACTTGTAATGACATGTTTACGTCTATTCTAGTTATTTTCTCGACAAAATAGGACAACGTTTTTCTGTTATGATGCATCAGCTTTTAGTGTTTGTGTAGTGTGTGTGTGTTAGTGTCTGCGTGTGTGTGTGTGTGTGTGTGTGTGTGTGTGTGTTAGTGTGTGTGTGTGTGTGTGTGTGTGTGTGTGTGTGTGTGTGTGTGTGTGTGTCTCACCAGCAGGATTCCCTCCGCCTCTATAACCACGGTCCAGGTTCCCGGGTTCAGGACGAACGGCTCCACAAAGTTGTTCTGGGGAACGTTTACAAAAGTGGAGTCCACACTGGGAGCAAAGACGATCTGTTTGGACTGCTCTGAACCTAAAGAACATGCCAAGTTAGAAACCCAAAGATATAATTAGGATATTACTTCAGATACATTTGAGTGAAAGAAATTTGAAAATTGGACAATACTAATATGAATAACAACACTAAAAACACGTTTTAGAGCAAAACAAATTATATTAATGTGTAATAAATATACAAAACAAGCAACTGCAATGTCAACAGGAGCCAGAAACTATGAATTGCGGTTCATTTTGGTTAAAATGTACAGTACTTCAAACTAAATGTTCACATTGTTTACATTTTAACAGACATTCACAAACACTCACACTCTCTTTTGATTGGTGGACACCTACCTCTGCGGTTGACCTGATAGGCTGTTATTTTACCGTTGGAGGTGGCGCCCTCAGAGTTTACATATCTGAGGATGAAGCGAGTCAGATAGACGTCTGCCTCACTCACATAAACCTGAAGCTTCACTGCAGTCTACAGGACGGGTCGGGTGGGAGAAAGGGAAGTGTTGGGGGGGGGTAGAGGGTGTGAATACTTTTAGTCTAAAAATCCCTGAACTGATCTGTGGCCCTAAAGGTTAGAGGAGATTGAGCAGAGGCCGCCACCAACTGTAGTTGAAAACCACCAACCATCACACACATCCCTCCATCATCTCACACACAGACAGGAACACAGAGAGAAAGGAGGAAGCAGATTTACCCAGGAATTAAGCACATGTTTCAATAAAAGTCATTCAATTGTCTTTTTCTGCGTTTGGAAGTCCAGGTCATAAGAATTTGAGAACCAAACGCACTTAAGATTGTCTTTGCATAGTAACAAATGTCATTACATTACATCTCATTTAGACATTGCCTTTATCCAAAGTAATTCCTAATAAGTGCTATACATGTAAACCTTGAGGATAGAAATAGTAGGAACCTGCAAGTACTTCACATTAGTTTAACTGATAAGCCAAATCTTTTAAAGTAATACTGAAGTGGGAAGTGTTTATTTTATTTTAATGGCCAAGGAGTGGCCAAAACAGTTTGGCTTTTATTTTGCAACGGAAAATGTGTGGACTTTCTGGCTGTCCTGATATTCATGGGGAGCTTCTTATCTAAATGTTTACCATTCTGAAACCAATATATTTAAGTGTAGCTAAACTTCCTGGCTGTTTTATACACAGAAAAAGTTTTATTATCAATTTGAATTGTTATTTTTCCATGGGTTGATGATCCCCAGTGGGAATTCTGATGTAAAAAAATCTGAATTCATGAGTTATTTCTGTGGAGCATGGCTGATATCCTGGGCAAAGCGTGGAAATCAAGAGCACACAGACAGAGAGACAGAGCAGACGATGTTTACTGCACTGCCTCTGTAGTGAGGTGTGGAGGGAATGAGAAGAGACAGAAGAAGTTCCTCTTCTCTCTCTTCCTGTTCCCATGCAGGAATAAGTGACTGAGGGCCAGACAGAGTAGGGGCCCTCGCAGCACTCACAGTTACCACAGTAGTAGCTCCAAGTGTCCTCAATGACCGACACCCGGCCCAGAACATCAGCACCCCCCCTGTTGGCGTAGCGCAGCACCACGTGGAAGAGGTCTGGAGTGCTGACCGAAACCGAAACCAACACCTTGGACTGCCGAAGGACCAACGAGCAAGGCAGCAGGGGAAAGGGGGGAAGGTAGGAGCGAAGATGAAGAGAATTAAAAGGTTTAGGAAAGAGGAAAGGGGTAAAGTCAGGTCGAAGGAGAGAAGGGGGTAAGGAAGATATGTGTTAAGTGTAAGGAGGCGAGATGGTGAATAAAGGGAGTAGAAGGAAGTGGGAAGAGAGGAGAGGAAGATGATGGAGGGGGAAGAAATTGAGAGGAAGTTAAGGAAGGACGACACAAATTGAATTAGATTTAATGAGTTAAATAGCAATAGGAGAGTAGGTGGAGTGATAGAGGATTAAAGAGGTGAAAAAGATAAGATGAAGGAGGGAGGGAGCAGAATTTGGGAAACACCGAGAGAAAAAGAGAAACCAAAAGCAATACTTTAAAACCAGCACCTTCACCACCAATTATATTTCTCTTTGGATTTTCACTTCTTCAGCACAAACACCCAAGAGCTCAGAATGAGTTTACCTCTAAATATATTATTCTTCAAGATTCACTTCATGCTTTTAAAGATTCTTGAAATTTCAGACTGTAAAAAACATATTTGAACATATATTCTTTCAACAATTGCACCAGAAGAAGAGTCAAATGTGAAGTAAACATGTTTAACTCCAAGGTCCCTTAGACTACGTACTGAGAAGTGATTCTACCAAAGAGAAATATGCCTTCAACATGTATCCATGGAACAAGCTGTTTATCTCATGCAGGAGGAGCATCAATGACGGGCCACCGTCACAAACATATGGAATGCATTATACCAATATTAATCATATAAAAACATATTAAAATACATTCTATATGTGTGCATGTTGTTAAATATTAGATAACCTATCTGCACCATTACAAGAATGATGATGATCTGTAATTATAACTGAGTATCTAAAGTCTTTAAAGTGGAGTTATAAAAGTAAAAGCTGTTTGTCTATTGTTAATATAAAGATAAGATAAGACTTTATTAATCCCGAAGGAAATTGTTGTGCCAGAGTTACAAAAATACAATAAACACAGCAGCACAATAATAATAAAACTGTACACTAATAGTGCAGTAAAGAGAGCAATTCAATAACGCTGCCAGATGTTGTAACTTGTTCCTACCTGGATGGGCGACATCTGGGCGTAACCTCTCCAGCTGAAGCCGGTGAACTCCAGAGGATTGTAGCCAAACCTCACCGGTCTGCCGTCCAGCATGGTGCCCTCCTCAATCTCAAACTTCAGATGATGGAGGTCGGGGAAGTAATGATCCGGACGAGGTCTGCAGACACAGCAAGAGCCATTTACATGGAAGGAAAGGCTCATGTAGAAACAAGGTCTGGATGCTCTTTCATATTAAGTTATGGTCTGGGGAACAGAGATCTCAAAAAAGAAAATAAGACCTCAGCCAAAAGTAATTGAGTTATAAAGCACATTAAAACTAAAGTATCAATTTATGTCACATGTAATCAACTAGTGCCTACATGTATGGTTACAATTTAAATCAGTGAATTAAATGGCATATTATTCAATGTATGTATTTTTATAAATATATTTATTTTGGTAGGTTTGCTCTTCCGTAATAAATTATAATTATTATAATAAAGTACATTTGTCTAATAATACTTACATACTTTTACTTAAATAAGATATGAATGCAGTACTTTAACTTGTAATGTTAAAAAAGTTAAGACAAAGCGCCTTAATTCCCTGCCTTTTTCCATTTGTATTTTGATGTCTTAATACATTCCCATTTGATTTCACAGTATGTACTTTCTGCATCACAAATGACCAATATAAGGATAGGGGAAGGACGAAAAATAAGAAAAATATATAGACTATTTTGAGATTCATTATTAACACCATTTGAGTGAAAAATGGGAAAAAATAGCCCCTTATCTCCATAACAACAATTTAACCTTATATCACGAAAATTAATTTAACAACCATATATCGATATCATTTATTTAGCTGCTGTTGTACTCACAGATTACACTTGGGTCCCTCCACGTTGGGTCTGCAGCGACAGCGTCCGTTCCTCTCTCCACACGACTGACCTGCTGAACCTCCAATGTCACACTGGCAACCTAAAAAACATCACACACACATTTAGTACAGGATGGAAGCATCAACGCACTCCAGCTTTGTTTTATGAGAAAAAAAACGATTAAAAAGAGTTATTAAACGATGCTAAGGAGCACTGACCCTGGCAGCCGAAGTAGTTTTGTTCCTGCAGGTTGTAGTATCCGTCTTTACAGGTGGAGCAGGTTCCACTGCAGGCGTTTGGCTTACAGTGACACTGACCAGACCCCTGTTAGCAACAAGAAATACATTACTATTAAAACAAAAACATGTGTGACCATCATTCTGTCTAATTATCTTTCATACAAAGACATATGACTTTATGACCTATGTTATAGCAAATACGAGGCATTTAAAGTGGCAACAGACACATGTCTTGCTTTAACTCTTGAATCACAATGAATGAAATGTTGATTACACAATGTAATGACTGTAGAATAATACATGTGTTGCTGGTAGTAGGGTTTGAGAAAAACAATAAAGCTGGCCCTTTAGAGAGCGGCACCAACCCTAATACCTCTTGAAAAAAGCTAAAGGGGTGGAAGTGAAACGTTATCATCATTGCCACTTCAATCATCAATTTTCATGAGCTTAATGCATCATAGTACATAACCTTTCCAGGAGGGGAAACTTTGACTCAAATGTTCAATTCAGAGGAGGAACTACAGTTTAAAATGCTCACCTGTGCACACTCTGCCACACCGCTGATCGTCCCGGCAACGTTACACTCACAGTCTGCAGGAGACAGCAAATACAGACTTTAGTTTACATATGATCTCCAGTTATTGCAATCAAGCTAGTGAAACATAGGGTAAGGTGTGTGTATGTGTTGCTAGTGTCTCTTACTGGTGCATCCATCAGAAGTGTCGGGGGAGAGGTTCCAGTACAGAGGTTTACATGTGTCGCAGGCCGGGCCCTCCACATGGCGCCGGCACTCACACTGGCCCACTGGAGGCAGCACCACGTACTGAACAGAGCCGGCAGGGTGGCAGGTACCAGCTGTTCATGACAAAGAAAGACCAAAAATATGGTTTCAAAGTAGATCTGAACAATCCGTGAAGTGGCAGAAAGCATCTATTAGCAGAATTAATATATGAACATTAGTTTCCACTCACAAGTTAGCATCAACATTAGTTTTGCCCCATTTTTTTCTATTGACAAAGTGTCATTGCAATTTACATTATTTCTGCTTCCATGAGCAGTTTTGCCCTCGCTTGTAACCATAGCATTTTCTCTAAAATGCATGTGTGTGTGTGTGTGTGTGTGTGTGTGTGTGCATTTGTGTGTAAGTGGTCAGCTGTAGGTCCCATTAACTGCAGCTGTCACACCTTGTTTCCATTATGTTAGGCCGACACTTGGTCGTGTTTAACCTGTGTGTGTTTGTGTGTTTGTGTGTTGTTATTACCTTGGCAGTTGGGGAAGCCGTAGGCGCCGTTTGCACAGCTGTCACACCTCAGCCCCGCCACGTTGGGCACACACACACACTGTCCCGTCAGCTGGTCACAGCTGGTGTAGCGAGAGCCCTGAGCAGAACACTGGCAGGCTGGACACACAAGATCAGATTTTATTATTCATATTAAAAGATAAATATGGATTCATTTATCCAGTAAGGATCTTATAAAAGCTTCAAAAGAAGTCTGGTAATCATACATGCTTCACAAACTATACAAAGTTTAGGTTTTTCTATTATTGTGTCCATATAGACACATAGCAGGGTTTCAACACCTTCTCGAACATCAAATTCAAGGACTTTTAAAAGATTTCCAGGCCCAATTCCCTCCAAAATGGCACAGTTGATAGATGTGATTGAGACACACATGCAGACAGCAGAAAGTAACCTATTTAGTATAGTTGAGTGGATACAATATAATTAATTTTTTAGAGAATTAATACATTTTCTTGCTGAAACTGTATAAAAAAGACTTTCAATGACCCGTCTCTTTATATTTTATGTATTTTTTATTATGCATGTACATTATTTGTCCATCTCATCATACACTTAGCACAGATTAAATTATTATTATTAAAACATTATAATTGGACAAGGACGTTTTATGGCTTGTTGAAAAGTTTGGTGACTTACGTGTGCAGCTTGGGAAACCATAGTAACCAGGAGCGCACTGGTCGCATGACGCTCCGCTGTAATTGGGCTGGCAGTGGCAGTGACCTGATGCTGTACAGCTGCTGTCCAATGAGGTGCGAGGATCACAGCTGCACACTGAGAAAACCAGAGGTGTGACACCTTGTTACAGAAAACATAATAACTAGTACATTTGCAGTAAAATCAAGGATAAAAAGTTTGTTAAGGAAAAAACTAAATGCAACACAATCTATACATCTATATTACTTCCATTCAGTTAAATATAAACAGTTCTGTCATTTTAACAGTTACAATAAGTAATGGGGAATAATGCGTTTAGTCACCATAGTCCAGGGATGTTGGTATCTTTTCATTATAACTGTATTATTATAGCTTTTTACATATTGTCCATTTCTCTTGCTTGATTTCTCTTTTTCACTGAAAAGGTTGAACCCTAATAAAACCTCATAATATTTCACAAGGCAATATAACACTTCATAAGAAGGTGCGTTAAGTTAAGCGTTACCATGTGCGTCTCCATGTGCGTCTCCATGTGCGTCTCCATGTGCGTTCAGTCCGACGGATATTATCTTCTCTGGTTTTTATTACAGTATGCAGTAACAGGTGCATTTAATCACCTTTAGGTTTCTCTGTGTTTGTCTGTGAGAGTGTGTGTGTGTGTGTGTGTGTGTGTGTGTGTTGTGTGTGTGTCTGTGTGTGTACCTTGACAGTTGGGGTAGGAGTGGAATCCAGATCTGCACTGTTCACATCGAGGACCCTGAAACTCTGGTTTACAGAGACAACGACCCGACGCATCGCAGCCTTCAGGCAGAGAGCCGACCGAACTGCAGGCACAAACTGCAGAGACAGAGAGAAAGAGTTTGTGATTCAGATGGAAATATATTTGAGTTGTGCACCAAGCAATCACACATTTGTTCTAAGACTCATTTTAGGCTGGCACGCATCTTGCCCTAGGAACATGGCAACTGGATAAAGAGCCACTATATTTGGATACTTGGGATGGGCTGTTTTCACTTTGAATGTTGTGTTTCAAACCGCGAGCAACCAATATATTTATTGATATTTATTGTACCTTTAATCTAACCTTTCTTTTTTTTTTCATCAAACACAAGCATTCTCTAAAAAACAAAACAAACCCTGGATTTTATAATAAAAAAGGAAGAACATCAAAATAAATGCTGAATGTACATCTACTCCCGTTGAACATGAATATTATTGTGTTGACGTTGTTGTCCAGTGTAGCTTCAGATGACTCACATTGGCAGAGCGGGTAGTTGTAGTAGCCTGGCGCACAGTGGTCGCACTGGTAACCTTGGAAACCGCTCCGGCACACGCTGTGACCGGTAACAAAGTCACATGACCCGTCCTGACACCCGGGACCTGAACACTGACAGGCTGCATGAACGTGCACACACACACACACACACACACACACACACACACACACACACACACACACACACACACACACACACACACACACACACACACACACACACACACACACACACACACACACACACACACACACACACAATTATAGTCGAATAAATAACCCTAATATTTTGTATTATTCAGAGTTGACAGTCTCTGACAGTCTCTTCACTGACTGAAGGAAAGGTGTACATCTGTTTACACTGGTTAACAAAGCTTAGCGGAATGCTGTTTATTCAGGAGTGTGTGTGGTGTGTGTGTGTGTTGTGTGTGTGTGTGTGTGTGCTCCTGGGTGGTAAACTGGAACAGGATAAATAAACAAGCTGATAAATAAAGCGTCTAGAATTCCTTTGTCTGTTTGTGTGTTTGTGTCTGTTTGTGCATGTTAGCAGAACAAATGGGCCCAAAACCATTCAACTGAAGTGCGGCGGTCTAGACAAATGATGAGGTTTTAGGTTCTTCCATGTGATAATTACCTGCTTTAAAATAAATAGAATATTTCGGGGTAGTGGACTGTTGGTTAGACAAAACCACAACATATGAGGCCTCACCTCGTAGTTCACAATATTTGTCAGTGTTTTCTCCCGTTTTATAAACCAAAGGATTAATAATTAATTAAATATCGGGCAGAGTCATTACCATAATCATTGGTTGCAGCCCTTTTATATTGTATATGTATGTAGCCCTCCCTCACCCTGACAGTTGAGTCCGTGGAAACCAGGAGCGCAGGTGTCGCAGTGGTCTCCAGTGAAACCCGGCTTACAGACGCAGGTCCGGGTGCGGGGGTCCGGCCGGCAGGAGTTATCCACGGTGCCGGCTGCACTGCACTCACAGTCTGCACACAGGGGAGAAACAGTTAGCAGTGTTGATCTTGTAAATAAAGGTATTTATCTTTTGATTAACAGGAGACAACAGAGCCCAAAGGTCCCCTATTAGACTGTTTTTCATCAATATATAATAGGTCTCAGATATATACAAAACATGTCTCTGAAGTGTTTGGCTCCAAACGACAAACAGATCATTGCAGCATCCCATAATCCCCTCTGTTTCAGCCCTGTTTCTAAAGTGCTGATTCTCTGTCTGTTACTTTAGATGAAAATAAGGAGCCCCTCCCCACGCCCCTCTGAGAGAGATTTGGTTAAAAAGAACACAATGGTGCTCTAGGAGGAGATTCAGGTGATAAGGTGGGGGGGGGGGGGGGGGGGGGGGGTTACCTTGGTTGGTGATTGGCTAATGGTTACACAAGCCAAAAAAATCGTTATGACATCATAAAGTGGCCAAAATCTGATCAGCTCATTTTCAGACAGGTTTTTATATAAATGGATCAGGACAAAAAGAGAGAGAATCTTTTTTCCTAAAACTTTCAGAATCTCTTTACACAGAGGGGACACATGTTGATGTAGAAAAGACATGAACAAGTGGATTTTGCATAATAGGTGACCTTTAAGTCAGTTACTCTCTACTGTATGAGGAGAATGAATTATATTTCTTCCAAACTAACACTCCCTATCACAAACAGGCTGATATGAGCTGAGGCTCAGCAGGTGGGGAGGTCGAGACTGAACACTGTTTGGGGTTTTACAGCTTATCACATTCCTCTTAAATTCCATTCACACCACAATGACTTTCCCAAAACTCCCCCAAACATCTGACTCGAACCAAAAACATCAACAGCCTGACAAAGGAGAGGAAAACACAAAAAACACTGATACAGTTTGAGAGAATGAGTCAAGGTCAGTTTGTTGCTTAATTTTTATAACCATCCTTACATATTTCCCCTCTGAACATATTTTCTCTGAACTGAACTCATTAAGTTCTCGTTTATTTAATAATTATTCTGAAATGCTTTGTATTCCAAGACACTAAAGCAGAAAAAAAGATGAAATGAAAGTCTTACTGATGATCTCTCCTGCTGGTTTGGCCTCGCCGTTGTTGTTGTTGGTCGGATAAGTGGGAATAGCTGAAGGACAGAGAAAGAGAATCATACTCAGAAATCCTCAATTGTTCCCACAGCGGGAAGATATACATTGTATCAGCAAAGAAAGAGGCAAAATAAAATGAGTTGACTTACATTTTGAAGAAAGAGGCAAGCATGCGTTAATAAAATAAAATGAAATGATTATTATCCCCAGTAAAACATAAGAAGCAGCATTGTAAAAGTAAGTTACAACATGAGGGAGAGGGAGATTAGAAACCAGGGAAATAAACAAAAAGTAGTTAGTAGTAGTAGTTTCTTTTGAATGTTTAGCTGTTATTATCAATATCTACACAAGACATGTATTTCAATGTCTTGTTTAGTCTCTTTGGATATGAAATCCCAAAGCTCAGACGGTGTTTGAGGCGTTTCTGTTGCTGCGACTCACGGTAACAGTCGGGGAAGTTCATGAAGCCGCCGGCGCAGGAGTCGCAGTTCTCTCCGCTGTAGTTTGGTTTGCAGAAGCAGCGACCGGTCAGATCCTCACAGGTACCGTCTGTAAACTCTGACTGACACTCACAGCCTGCAGAGAGGCAGGCGGAGGAAGAGGAAGAAGGAGGACGATGAGGAAGAGACATTAAGGCAGGTAATATAACATTAAGACAAAGTTGAAGAGCAAAAAGAAACCATCTATGACATATATTACCCAGCAAATTATTGAGGGAAACATCTAAGTCAAGACCCTAATGACTAATAAAGAGCCACAATGGTGTTCATATGCACGCTAATAAACAGTTACCTTATTATAACTGTTACAACATATAGGTACTATTATATATAACAGTACTTTTGATATGTTCAGTACATCTTGTTATTACTTCTGCACATTTACAAGTAAGATTTTAAATGTGAAAGATCTGAGTTCTTCTTCCACCAATAGCACTGGATTCATAGTCAACCCAAAAGAGAAAAAAATAAAAACGTTCATTTTAGTGTTGAATATATTATATCAGCATTTGAATGATTTCTGACGGACTCACGTGAGCAGGCCAATGGGGAGTCGATGGATTGGTCAGGTGACCTGTAGAAGGTGGGGATGCAGCGCTCACAGTTCACTCCGGTGGTGTGATGCTGAAAAGAGAAGAGTTTCCATTAGAAGTTGCATTATGACTTTTATCAGCAACCAAAACTTACTTGAAGAGAGGCAACATAATATAATACACAGAAATGATTATCAGATTTTTCCACACTTTTAGAGACTGTTATTTACCTGGCAGTTGAGGCAGACGCCCCCCCCTCGGTTGTGTCCGTGCATGTCGATGCTGGCTCTCCTCTGATCCACCTCTGGGTCGTAGTAACAGTCGAAGGAGTGACGGTGACAGTTACACGCTGAAACACAGACAAATACAAAATAAACACATTTAGAAAGCAGGCAATGGAAAAGGAGAGTTTTGAATAATGGAAATATTAATAATCGTTTTAACTGCAGTTTTATTTTACAGATAAAACAATTAAAACACAGATGTATGATATTAATAATGATACAACTAAAAAAGTGTTAAGCTCCAGAAAGCTAGTGAGCTAAGTCAGTTATTTTCTTGTATCAAATGCACCATTTAATTTTAACTTAATAAAAAAAAATCTTAAACTGCATATATTCTGTTATTTTGCATTAATTACTCTTTAATAACTATCTGCAGAATTATAATGTATTTAATAAAAATTAATAAATATTATTTTAATCGTATTATTATTATTATTATTATTATTATAGGGAGGCAATTAAAAAACATAAAGTAAAATGTATAAACTCTTGTTTCAATATAACTGTCAGAGAAACTATGAAACATATTGTAAATGTCACGGGACCTAATAAGTTAACAGTATGCTACTTCATACTGTATATCTCTCCACAAGCAGGTGAATGGAAAGAAAACAGGCACACAAGTTGCACACATGCTCACAAACACACATAACGTATTTGTAACAGTGTTAGTGTTCACCTGAAGGGTTAAAACTCCTGCAGAGAGACAAGAAGCAGGAGAGGAGAGAATACAAAGGACGAGAGGACACAGGAGAAGGTAAAACACAAAGCAGTATGTGAACGCTTAGTCACCTAAAAGGAACAGCAGTACATCCTCAGAGTTAGGAAATGGACATGCAACGTTTGATCATGTTTTATTCAATATTCCAGCCACCGAAATGCTTCATTACTTCTTCAGTGACAAGTTTATGTTACATCAAACAAACTCATTTCATCTCAGTGCTCTATGAAGTCACTTTGTTGTGTTGAAAGCTGTTTCCTCTGACAGGTGTTCATTAGGGGAATGAGAGATTACACACTCTGCTGGGGATCATATTTAGTCTCCAAACAAATTAAGCAGAAAGAAATGAGAGAAGCTGTAATTATCTCAACCAGACGCAAGCTTAATCATTTCCTACAGAACATTTTGATGAAGGTTAGTCATCAGGCTGTTTGTAGATTGAAGTAGATATAAGGTTGGGGATATTTTATGAATCATAAAAGGGTCATTTCATGTCTGATTACAGTCAGTGATCAAAGACTGCTGCAATCTCTTTTAGGGATGATTACGTTACACTCTTTGTAGTTTTTTGCAGAATCTTTAAAGAAAAAGACACAACCAAAGCTGAATTGTTTGATTTTAACATACGCAAGGTAAAATTGTTGTGCATTTAAATGTTTCTAGTTCTTAATTGAAACTTTTCTTCACTATGGAGACAACCAGCAAAGGACTTGTGTTGGTGCTTGAGTAACTGATTCCTTTGATTATGTGACTAAAAGGAAGCGGATGTGTAACGCCGGCACACACTTGACCTCGCCATTGAACATGTACACATCCAGTAAAGAGATTACATACGTCCTTTGACTTAATCTAAGATAAAGTGAGCTGAATGCTTAAGATGTACGCATGCATGAAATGCAGCGCTTACTCTTCATACAGAGTCTGTGACACCCTGATAGAGCTTTTTGTTCTTATCTGACCCTCAGCGGCTGAGAGGTGGCGGCTTTATAAACCAGCGCTACTTATCCTCTGTCTCTGATATCACGTTGCCCTTTGGTGACCTTATTGCCATTGTGCTACTCATGTCGTTCCTTGTTAAATATAACTGCAACTTTGATAACAGTCTGCTCTCACATGTAAATATAACCAGAGTTTTGATAAGGACAGAAGGCAGCAGAACGCAGTCAGAGGATGTTTTAAGGCATGATCAAAGCTTTTAGCTGATTATCTTGATGAAATGCTTCAAAGGAGGTGATCATAAAGCCAATCATAAATGTCTTTAAGAAAAGATAGTTGAGCTAGTACTAAATTATTCCTCACAAATCCTGAGACAAATTGTGTGTTTTTAGATTTCAAATGCAAGTGTAAAGGCATGTGATTCCCAGCTGATTGTACATTAAACTGTGGGGAATCGTTACTCTCGCAACCAAAAGATGAAACTCTGCACATTGTCAATCATAAGGCGTAGTTTTGCGTCCCGCCATTTTAAAAATCAGTGTCCAGGAGAATATTTTAAACTTGTGCAGGATGTCCTGAGCTGCAGTAGTGATGCTTCTCTCTGACCAATATGTGGTCGCCAGAATTTGTACTCTATAGTCTAGTATCAGATCAGCTTGTTTGACATCTCGGCCAAGGTGCTGCAGAAAAAGAACAAGGTAGTATCTACAACTTTAGCAAATCGAAAATCAAATAAGTGCAGTGGAAATGTGGCGTGAGCAGAAACGGATCTTCTTCTTCTTGTAAATATGTTGAGCATATTCAGGTAAATGTAACAAAAGGCCTGGAGGAATTTTCTAGAGACACTGTTCAGATGTGTGAACATATAACGAAAGCAAACAGCAGCACGTGTGTCTGTTCAGCTTCATTAAAATAGGGCTACTCTTTTTGTTGAACCAACACATTCCTCTGCAGGATCACAGTTTAAAGTGTGTGTGTGAGTGTGTGTGTGTGTGAGTGTGAGTGTGTGTGTGTGTGTGAGAGAGAGTGTGAGTGTGAGTGTGAGTGAGAGTGAGAGTGTGAGTGTGTGTGTGTATGTGTGTGTGTGTGTGTGTGTGTGTGTGTGTGTGTGTGTGTGCATAAGAGCTGGCACAAGTTCTCCCATGTAAGCTTAAGTGTGTTTGTAAGTCGGTGCGCACTGTGTCAGGTACTACTACTCACGTTCACACTCGTTAGCCTTGTACGTGTTGGCCAGTTTCCATGGTAACTGGTGGTATCCGGGGCAACACTGGCCACAAGACAAGCCGCATGTGTTGTGCTGACAATCACACTGTAACCTGTAAACAACAACAACAAAAACAGCATGAGTAAAGAAAACACAAGATTAAGTTTTAACCTTTTAATCAATATTTTAAAACTTCACACACACACACACACACACACACACACACACACACACACACACACACACACAGGCTGGTATGTACCCATCTCAGCCCATTGTACTTTGGGTAAAACATCACTTGAACTTTTCTCCAAAGTTCACATTCCTGCTACTGTCACTTCAAAAAGAAAGAAAGAGAGAAGGAGTGTGACAGAGTCAAAAGGAAACAGAAAAGTGGAAGTAGCCCCCCCAACAATGAAAGAGTTAATCTTTCTCCTTCATCGACAGCGGCTGACTGCTTCACCCCGGTTTTTAATCGGATTAGAGTGTAAACCCACGGCATGCCGAGTGTGGCCAAAACACAGCAGGGCGAGAGGGAACACTTTTAAAAGCCATTCTCTCGTCGACGAGTCCCTTTAACCAAGGAGAGACAAACACAGAGGACTCGAGTTGGGAGAGAAGTGTGCTAAAAAGGAAGGAAACTAATCTAAGATAATAACTAACACATTTTATTCCTGTGGTTTGAGTTTAATTCCAATACTTTCCAACAATTAAATAAAGTTATATATTTTATGGAAAAAGCAAAGTATGACTCTTTCCTGAAACATGAAAACACAAACTTTGGCCAACTTTCAGTTTTACTTCAGGTTGATTTAAAAAACATGGCATCTGTTTTTTAAATCATCATCTGAATGAACTGAAGTAAGAGATAAAGCAAACAGTGGCGAAACTGTGCTACTATCACTTGTTAAAGTAGTACTCGTGTTTATTTCATTCATTTATTTGGTTGATATTACTTTATTTTACGATTGAGGTGTCGACAGACTTTGTGTAAAAGTTATTTTAATGTCTTTATGGAGCGTGTGGGTGTGTTTTGCTTTCTGCTCTGGGCTGATAACGTGTGTGTGTATTGTGTTTCAACAGGCTCATTGTGTTTCCAGCTTTCACCTTTACCATCAGATCCCTTCATTCAGTCTCTCTCTCTCTCTCTCTCAGTTTAATTCACACGCTCACTCGTACACCCCCCTCCCTCCCTCTCGCTCTCCATCCTTCTTTCCTTTCCTCCCTGGCGAGCGCGTCTGTTCAAGCGTTTTAGGAAATGACTTTCAATGAACGGTTTCCACCCGTATTCACTACTTCCTGGTATCCCTCGTTGGATATGGACCAGCAGCTTCCTGACGCAACACAGTAAACTTAGTCATTAGTTAGAAGGGATGTTCAGCTGAATTTCACTTTCAATGTATCTGAAATCTAGAACATGACAAAGTTTACGTTTGCACAAGAACACAGATATCTAAATGGTTTGCACGGAGTACATCTACCTCCAGAGAAGTTTAAAAAGGAACCACGGTTATGAAGATTTGTGTGATTTGGTTGTCACTTTTGTATTTCCAATGTTTCTACTTACTGCAGTGCAGTGACTGTCTTTCATGCTGCTTTCTGAAACCATTTGAAAAGGTAGTCTTTCACTTTTCCCAGCTCAACAAACACTGTATGTTTTTATTCCCCTTAAAGGCTGTGTTTACGGCCCTTCCCATTTCATATTCCTTCCTACATGACCCAAGTGTTAAGTTCTGCACTCACAGAGCAACATTTTAATCAACAGGTGCTTTTTGTGAATGTTTTGTCCACTGATATTTTATTACAAGAAAAGCAATGGCTTTTTTGGGCAATTCTACTAGTTTTGAGCTGCCCTCTCATGCCTGTCTTATGAGAAACGATCAAACACAGAACATGTTTTCTTCTCAAAAGTAAGTCAAAAAAATAATACAAAATATACATTTTATGTGAGAATGTGTTGTTTAAGCAATAGCTCACGACAGGCCGTGGTATATGCTCAGTATATCACAGCTAAGGGGCGTGGTTCGGCCCGACGCGAAGCGGAGGGTCGACAACCCCCTTAGCTTAGCTTTAACCTTAACCCCCTTAGCTTTAACCTTAACCCCCTTAGCTTTAACCTTAACCCCCTTAGCTTAGCTTAGCCCAACTGTATACAGTTTTTCTCAGACGCGGAGGGATACTGACTTGTTGTGAAAAGTAACTACAATTCTACCCGTGGTATACGCTGATTATATCACGGCTAAGAACCAATCAGATTGCTTGATTTGACGTGTCCGTTTTATAATGTGAATTATACAGGTTTTTTTCTTTGCTTACATGTTTTACTACATCAATTATCAAGGTAAAATGAAGAGCAGTAATTCACCCTGAGCAGGATTGTCTCTTAATGCATAAGGCAGTCAGTGTTTCGTGGCCTTTAAACAAAAAACTGCTGAGTTTCTCCCGGTCTGATAACATCAGCAGCTACAGGTCGAACCTTTAAACAGACCTCCAGTCAGCAGCCCTGCTGGCGTCTATAACACACCTGCTGGATATAAGGACGTTAAACAAAGCATTGATTATAGTTTTCAGATCTGCATTCTTTCGCCCTGACACAAACCAGACTGAGCATCTCCAACAGCTTGATGAGGTCAGGAGGGATTTATTTGAATTCCTCCTGCCGTGTTCCCATCAAACACCTGCCTGAAACAAGTGCAGATACACTCTAGGGATACGTGTGAAACCTTTTGATAAAAATATAAGCCACATTGCAACAGGATATCAATTGTGACTGTTTCAAATACTAGAATTCCCCTGGAATCACCGACTTATAATTTCCCAACTACAATTGTTTAAATGCCAGTAACAAAGCAGAGAGAACATCTGAAGAGTTAAACAGTTTGAAATGAATCATGTCTCACTGATTGCTCTTCCCATAAAAGTTAATCTTTTTAATATGGTTAAAATATCCAAAGAGTCACACATTAAACACTTCTCTGGAAGATCAGTCTATTCTTTGGAAAACAGCTGTATCTAAAGTTCAAATCCAGTCTTTTATTATTTTTCTCTGATGAAGCTGCAGCAGTGTTGGCTTTCAGTTAAATTGGTCCAGATCGTAGCTGATTGGCTCTGAAGACGAGAAAGTGGTTGATTTTTGAAAGTCTATTCGCATCCTCTGTTCTTTCTTAACTTTTACACCATTTTTTTTCCTTGTACAATTTCTACTCTATGGAAGCCTTTTGTGGAATTTATAGATTAATGTTTTGTTTGTTTTGCTTGCTAACACAGAAGAGAATGAAACTATATTAAAGTTAATTAGAGTACTGAGGAAGTAACAAAGAAATGCGACAACACAATTCATCTTCCTCCGCAGTTCCTCCCTCTTTATGTTCAGTTATTATCCCAACACGCAAAGGAAGAGCCTGTTTTCTTATGAACCCCACATACACAATCCCTACACAATTACACTTTAACACACACACACACACACACACACACACACACACACACACACACACACACACACACACACACACACACACACACACACACACACACACACCCCAGCTGTGCTAATGATTAACCCAGATGTTGCCTCACCTCCTCGAGCTGTGATCCTGAACTGGAGGTGATGCAGCAAAGTGAAACCAAATGGAGCAGAACAGAAAAATCTATGTGGACAAACGTATACCATAGGCATAGACTCTATGTATATACCGAGCAGCCAGATGGCAACAACATGCTCCACCATCATGTCTGCACTTCAGCCTCATTAGACATGAAGTTTGTTTTACCTAATTATTATCCTCTTTTATGTAGGAAAATGTATAAAATGAAGATGGTTTTCACCACTTATTCCAACTGTATTATAATTACTAAAGGGTACATTTATCATGAGCTGACATGGTTATGACATATATAATGTGTGTTATTTATCCAGGTGGATCCAGATGAGAAAAAAAATTGTTGGAGCGGATCCAAATCACGGGGCATACACAAACATTATTTTTCACTAACGGAAACAAGTGCCCTGTAATGGTTTACTTATGTTTAGTTTGCAGCTGAACCTTCTCAAACCTGACTGTTGCATAGTACAAAGTAATCTTCTGCAAAGAGTACCATAAGGAATTACACCTTTTAGCTATTACAGTAAATGCAGGCCGTGCTAAACATAATGTTTAAAACCTCTGGTTACATTTTCAGTTAAACCTCTACATTATTAAAGAGGCGCTATTATGTATTTGGGGTTTTCCGTTTCCTGTCGTGTGTTAGGTTGTTGTGCATGTAAATGGTCTGCAAAGGCTAAAATCCCAAAGTTCCCTTCAGAGGGAGTTTCTCATATACAGTAATTAGTTACAGCTACAGGGGATTAAGATTGTAGCCAATATACTCGCAAGAGTGTTTTATTAGCATTATCTCCTGAAATCTCTCTCCTCTTGTATAAAGGGAGTGAAGCAGAAATGACCCTGGCTCAGGAGGTTCTGTATATGTAGGTTACTGTACGTGAGCCTGCAGACACTCTCTGTTAAACTGCCATACATTATCATGGCAGTATAAACACTCACTCCATGTAAATAAATCCCTCCAGAGACAGAAAGATATTCAAGCTTACAAATTGTAGGAAATCTGAACTACAAAACAAATCCATTAAATCACCTCAGTGTATTTAAGGCATGTTTAAATTACACATAATTGTGTTTTGGAAGAAATGTTAGATGGTTGTATAACTAGTTCAGCATGTCAGCACCAGTTCAGTGGCTTTAACATAAAACAACTAAGCTTTCAAAGCCTGGGAAGATTAGATTTGACTAAACTGTCAACAGTATGTATTCAAGTTGAAATAAATATGTAAATAGCGTGTAGAGAACAGAAAGCAAATACAAAAGTCTGAACAAAAACAGATTTATTTAATAATGTCAATCTGCCTTTAGTTCAAAAACATGTTCCACGTTTAGGGGAAAAAGTCTCCTGGATAAGCGTGTGAAGAGGTGTGTGCACACGAGCAGATATGTGAACGTATACACACACGTATTCTTACAGTAACTATTGGGGCCCCACCAAGATATTACAAACACCCATCATACACACACACTACATCTGTCTACCACCAACACTGACAGACACGCAGAGGAGGTTAAGTTTAATTTCAACAAATTTCGTTTAAACACACACCTGACGGAGTGTGTGAGGCTGAACTCTGCTCAGTGTCTACAGATACAGGCTCAAACACAGATATGACATTCTGAGAATTATTGCATTCCCTGCTTATAGTATAACAGAAGATCCTAAAGCCTGAGGAACTTTCCACTACAGTATCCAAACACCAAACACAAACACACCAAACACCAAACCAATAAAAAGGCCAAACACCAAACACCCAACACCAAACACCAAACCAATAAAAACGCATTTGGCCCATACAAAGTGAGAAGGTTTTCCCTAAAAAAACGAACAAAGTATAGGCTAATAAAAATAAATCCTTCTCAATCATCACTTACAGTATGACCCACGAGAACCCTATGATAAGGCAGCGATCAGGGTCCAGATTGTAAGCACAATCAAAGAGAAAACTATGAAAATGTTGGGCACAGCAAAGAAGAAACACCAGCAAATATAGGATGGCAGCGCACATTTGAATGTGGTGAGAAATCCTACTAATTGTGCTCGTATAAAAGTTAGCGCTGAGCTTCAGTCTGCAATGTTCAAAACAACAGATAAAGCCAGAAATCTAGGTGTAGTCATGGACTCTGACCTGAGTTTCAACAGTCACATTAAAACAGTTACTAAATCAGCCTACTATCACCTAAAGAATATATCTAGGATTAAAAGACTAATGTCACAGCAGGATTTGGAAAAACTTGTCCATGCTTTTATCTTCAGTAGACTGGATTACTGTAATGGTGTCTTCACAGGTCTCACTAAAAAATCTATTAGAAAGCTGCAGCTGATTCAGAACGCCGCTGCTCGAGTCCTCACTAACACTAAGAAAGTGGATCACATCACTCCTGTTCTGAAGTCTTTACACTGGCTTCCTGTCTGTCAAAGAATTGATTTCAAAATACTGCTGCTGGTTTATAAAGCTTTGAATGGTTTAGGCCCAAAAGACACTCTGACCTCCTGCTAAATTATGAACCATCCAGAACTCTCAGGTCTTCAGGGACTGGTCAGCTTTCTGTCCCCAGAGTCAGAACTGAACATGGAGAAGCAGCATTCAGTTATTATGCTCCAAATATTTGGAACAAACTCCCAGAAACCTGCCGGTCCGCTGCAACTCTGACTACTTTTAAATCCAGGCTGAAGACTTTTCTTTTTGCCGCTGGTTTTAATTGAGCTATTTATATCTTACACTGCACTGTAACTTTTATCCATGTATGTTGTCTTTTAATGTTTATTTGATTATCTTTGCTTTTTAATGACTGTTTTTAAATGCCATTTTCTTAATGTCTTTCATGTTTGTAAAGCACTTTGAATTGCCTTGTGTTGAAAGGTGCTATATAAATAAACTTGCCTTGTCTTGCCTCTTAGTATGTATATTACTAACTGTGTCACTTTAGCAACTCTATCTTAAATCGAGGTCATGAACATTTTTAAGATGCATTTGACACATCTGCATCTCCTCACTCTTCACTGCACAGAAAGTGGTCTCAGAATGTCTGTATGATTAGTCCATTTTTATATTTTACTAACATATTGTCATTTAACAAATGTGGAGATCACGCCCCTAGTTTAACAACTGCTGATTTAGAGTAGAACCATCAATCTAAATAAAGCCACCTGCCTCTGTATCTACTGTTAAACAAATGACTGCTATCTCCTGCAGAATGTCGGGGTCACAGTGTGAACGCCTCCCAGCAGAGGTATATTTCTCTCCCCTGTACATCAAAATATGTGACACTCCCTCCACTCCTCCCCCGTCTCCCTTCCCTCCCACTAAAATCCCTGCTTTGCTCACAAATTCCAAAATCACTCATGTGCACCAAGAGCTACACCAGCAGCTTCATGAGAGACTGTCTGCAGATACCTTAGACAAGTCTGTACAAGTGTGTGTGTGTTAATGCATCATTTGCATGTGTGTGTAAAAGAGATAAACGGGTGATGTTTAACAGAACTGTACGTCTGTGTGTGTGTGTGTGTGTGTGTGTGTGTGTGTGTGCATTTGTGTGTGTGTGTGTGTGTGTGTGAAATGGTGCAAGTGATTGCTGAAAGATGTATTTCAAGAAATAACTTGTTTTCTTTCTTTATCTTCCGCTACCAGTGAGATATGTTGATGTGCATTTGTGTGTGTGTGTATGTGTGTGTATGTGTGTGTGTGTGTGTGTGCGCGTGCGTGTATGTGTGTGTGTGTGCACGTGTAATTGACATATAGGATATTTGACAGTGACGACAGTTTATAGAAATATTCCATACAGCCTGCAGCTAGCTTTACACTCACACACACTTGCACAAACCTTCTAATACTCGTGCAATACAAACACATTGGCCCATATAATTAAATGAATCACATACTGCCCACTTCCACTTCTCATGAGACACCTACACTTATCTGGAAACTCTCTCAGAGTCTACAGTATATCCACATGCATTAAAACAGGCTCCGTCTTGTTGTTGTGCTTCAACAATAAAAACTAAAGAAAGGACAGGAGCTTTATTTATATGGAAGTGGTAATCAGAATACTTCCTTCAAATACTTCCTCTCCACCTGTTTCACTCCCATAAAAGTACATTAAAAAACAAACATGTTTTCCAGCACTTCAAATTGTCTGGATGATCATGAGAATCTTCGCTTGGACCTGATGATGTTTCAGAGTTGTTCCTTAATACAGTATGAGATGAAAATGTATGTTGTTTGCCCCCAGGGAAATAGATGTGGAACAGTCTTGAAAAGTCAGGAGTTGCATGAAGCCCAAATTTGAGTCTTGGTTTAATCTGTGTTAGCAAAAGATGTGTGTTTATTTGAAAGGTCTTGCTGATTATTGCATCTACTTTATCATTTGTTTCCCTGATTGTATAGTCAAGTTTTAAACTCAGCGGTTTCTTGTGTTGTGACAAATCTCACTTCTTATTTGCTTTACAGATGAGCAGGTATGTTTTCCTGATGAATACAGACTGCACCGGCACAGAATGGAAGCACAGCCAAGACTAATATAATCCCTTGCTTTAGATCAGAGCCAGAGCTCAGGGATATGATTTTTGCAACATGCATTTTGCAGCACTGAGTGTGTTAAAACATGTGTCTGTGTGAGTGTGTGTGTGTGTACAGCATGTGTGTGTTGGAGCAAGTAGAAGCATCTGAGTCATTGTAACATGCACCACACACACACACACTTGATCTACAAAATCCAGTCAAAACAGTTGGTTTGACACAAGCCTGTGAGTCATAATAGTACAGTCTGATTCCCTCATTAGTGTGTGTGTGTGGCCTAGCATTACTATCCTTGTGGGGACCTACATCTGTTTACAGTCACGTGTGGGGACTCGCCTCCCTTATGGGGACATAATGGAGGTCCCCATGAGGGGAATCATTCATTTTAGGGTGAAGACTTGGTTAGGGTTAGGGTAAGGGTTAGGGTTAGGCATGTGTTGGTTATGGTTAAGGTTAGGATAAGTCTCCAGGAAATGCATGTAAGTCAATGTAATGTCCCCTGAAGTGATGTATACATGGTGTGTGTGTGTGTGTGTGTGTGTGTGTGTGTGTGTGTGTGTGTGTGTTATTGATCGTTTGAGGGTTGTGTATACATTGCTCTTACTTGTAGGGGTCGTTGGGGTCGTTGGCGTTGCAGGACTCAGCGTGTCCGTTACACACACAGCGTCCTCCGATACTGATGTCTTTGATACTGTAGTAATACTGTAAAATCACAACAATACACACAATATTCAGATACACAGTATGAGAAAAAAAAAGTTTATATTCAAGCAAGTAAAAACATTGTCCTTCAGAAATATTTTTTTCCTCAAAATGTTGAACTATTCCTATAAAAAAATGTTACCAGTGGCATTTTTTTACCTTTTGATCTTAAAAAGTAAGAGGGTATCCAAAAGTTAATTAATTAAGATTTGGTGGTAATGTGCAGGGAGGTAAACAATGCTGGATTTGAACTAAGAAGAACAAAAATGAATGTATTAACAGAAAAACTGTAGTGCCTTTAGGAATAATAGCTAATTAAAAGCTGGAAATACGTTTTATATGTATATCAAATATATACATTTTTGTAATAAAGATGTATGTATTTGACTCTTTTTGTTGCACGCACCAGGGAATCATTTCATGTGCATGAGAAGCTGTAAGCAGAAGTGTTTTCTTTTATCAGTAATTTTTTGGAAGAATATGACACCAACATATCAGTCCTAGTGTATCCCATTTCTTTACCCTGCGTGTGACAGTGGGGTCCCGCAGAGCTTTGCCCATCAGGTGTCCCAGCAGCGTGTTGGTCCTCAGGAAGCGCAGCTTGATGTTGGTTGCCTTGGTGAAGTCCCTGAGGACCGGAGAGTAGGAGAAGTTCATGGCCCCAGGCCGACCGTTCACCAAGGACACCACGACCTTGGAGAGGAGGACAGACACTATCAGCTGAGCAACAATGTGGAAATATTAAAGATAACAGCCTGGGAACGTCCCACAGAGAGGGATGGTATTAACCAAATCCAACATAAAGTATTCACAATATGATACCATGGCAACAAAGTAATCTATGTTAATGATTCTATATTGCATGATCATACTATACATACATAAAGCGTTTAAATTATGTTGTTTAATTGCTCTGGATCCTCATGCCCTATTTCAGTGTTTTGTTATACAATTTTAGGATGAATATAGAACATTCCAAATCATTTATAATAACCTCTTATTAAAAAAAAAGTTAATATTAAAAAATATGTGTAAAAACGTTGAGAGAAGATGTTTAGGCCACACATGATATGCAAATCATATGCTTAATGTTCAGTGCTGCAACTAACTATTTTTATAAATGTGTCTTCTAATATATTTGTATCCATCTCATTAATCTACTCGTTTTTTTTATCTATGAAATACCGAAAATAGTAAACAAAATGTCTATCACTATGTTCCTGTATCCAGTCAGGTCACATAACCTCACATTATTACATTTGAGTAGTTGGAAGTAACTTATTAAATTTAGTGTGTGGGAATTGTTCTGTTGATCATCTAATAGATACACAGACACGTTTCTTCAGCTCTACAGGTGTGGCGGGGACGTTCAAGCACTTTCACTCAAACACACACTCACCTCTCCATTCTCCAGCGGGACGATACGGGAGTATTCAGTGGTGCAGATCACGTCATTATCATTGCTGATCCTCTCGATGCTCTGCTGTCCAAAACGCTCAATACAGTCTCTCTTTGAGGCTACAAACACACACACACACACACACACACACACACACACAGAGAGAAAGGGGGGAGAAAGAAAAGAGAAGCTTCTAATCAGTCTTAACCTCATATTTGCAAACGTGTGAACATCCCATCATGTTAAAAGTGAGCAGTGTGAACCTTCTTGAGGCATTTTAATGATGAGTCTCAGTGTGATAATTAGAGGAGGGTCTCTGGTTGGTGGAGGTCTGTATTTTAGTCCTCACTTAAATATAACCCAGCTGCATGTTCAGCTTCACAGCAGCTGGATTGCACCTTCATCTGAATAAAGTGGAAAATAAATATAGAAACTACAGATTGTATTTGGATTAATTTATTCATAATTTAACATAGAAAGAAACCAAATCATAATGTCATGAAATCTGAAAACTAAAATATATCCTTTTTTTTTTACGGATATAAAAAAATAGAATCTTCCAGTTTGTGAAGCTAAGGAGATAAATGACAAATGATTTACTATCACACATCACTAAAACTTTTTTTTTTTACTCTAAAAATATCAAAATTGTGGTTGACTCGTTTGCTGTTAATCGTTAGTCCAAATAATTAACATGCCTTTTACATTTTACAATCCGTACTAAAGTTCATTCAAGTTCATGTTATTTAATTTAATCTCATCCTATGAACGATGGCTGGTCAATCTTGCTTAAGAGAAGCTTTCCTCGTCCTTTTAGGAATATTCAAACTGTAAAAGTGTGTGTGAGAGTTTGAGACTTCAGCTGGTTTCTTCACGAAATCACAGAGCACATTCCCAGAATCGATTCACTTTATCTCTGAAGTGTCCTTGACACAGAAGAAGAGTGAAAACATGACAGAGAAGAAGAGGAGGAGGGAAGGTAGATTTTATAATGTCAAGATCCACCCTATGTGTGTGTGTGTGTGTTGTGTGTGTGTGTGTGTGTGTGTGTGGTGTGTGTGTGTGTGTCTGCAGTTAACAGCTGCAGCAGTGCAAACTCAAACTGTGAAATAGCTTTTGAGATTTACAGCTTTGAGGCCAACACTAATTTACTCTGTACTGTTTACTGTACACACACACACACACTGACACACACATTCTGTTGCCTTCCCTCTGGGTGAAATGTAAGTGTTTTATATTTTACTTTGTAAAAAACGATCTCTACAGTAGTCTCTTAATGAGTCGATCTAGACAGGAGCGGACCTCCCACTCAGTGCTGCTCTGGCTCCACAGGACTAATTGCCAACTGGCTCCGAAGAATATAGGCGACCAAATGTGATTGGATTTCGGGGGTGCATACTTCAGCAGAAAATTATAAGCTATTTGCGAGTTCAGGTCAGCTGATGGTCAGTGTCTGTCAACGGTTCGTCATAAGCCCGGGAACCATCTTGCAACTTTTTAGAAAGCTTCTGGGCCAAGAATGTTTGGCTACCTGGGAAAATTGAACTTAAAAGCAAAATGTAGATCATCTCCTAAAAGGTGGGCTTGCAAAAATGTGAAAAAGTTTACATTTTTGCTTGCAGGATCTTCCATCAAAGCGACCTGAAACTAGTCAATGTCGTGACTGTTGGCTGCAGATATTTGCTTTTTACTTAATGTACAGGCAATTTCCCGATCAACAACAACTCGCAGGCTTCTCAATCTGGTTTGGAAATCATTTAACAATACAGTAGTATGCCTGCAGTAATGTATACACCAGAAATCTGTCATCTTAAAAGTGAAGATCACCGACTGTATGCTGAAGAATGTCCAAGTTGTCCTTCAAACTTTGAAGATCTAATTTGTCTGCCATCTGGTACACCTGGAGTAGCTTTTAATAATGCCTATTGATGCCCTCCCAACACAAACACACACACACACACACACACACACACACACACACACACACACACACACACACACACAAAGCAGACTTCTCCCCAGGTGAACATCAAGCCGCGGCCTGTAAGCAGACATGCCTGGAATTCCCCTGCAGCCCACCTGTAGACTGATAGCTGCCTAAGCCAATCAGCGGGCAGCTCTAGGATGTAATGACCACCCCCTCCCCACTATACCCTGACCACCAAACCAACAGATCAATCAGCCGCCTGCCCTCGAGGTTGCTATTTAACTCTGAGATTAGAGGGAGAATTAAGAAGAAGTCTGGGGGGGGGTTAGGTAAGCATGAGGTGATGCTGATGGAATTTGACTCTGTCTGCTCCAAGTGACCAAACATCTGGAGGCACACATGTGTATGTAGAGGAATATATATATATGTGTTTGTACTCACAGGCAAAGTACTGCCAGGGTTTGTAGGTCTGCCCGAAGTCGACGGATCTTTCCAGAACCCAGAGGTCGGGGCGGGGAGAGTTAGCAAACTTAATCAACACGTAGGCCACATGGAAGAGCTGCAGGGAGACAGAGAGGAGGACATTCAGGTTATTCACATATTCAAACATGTATGACTTTGTTGAACTTTATCCAGAGAAAGAGAGGAAAAAACTCAAACAAATCCCACACCCAGCTGCAGTACAAATGTATTGATAAATGTATGATGATAGGTATTGTCTCGAGTGTCATTAATCAACTAACAACTTCCTAACTTGCTCATTTAAAATCTGCATATTATCCCTTTCCTTACATTCCTTTAGTCGATAAAGTGGAATACACGCAGGACACAACTGATTGGTTATAAAGGGAAATACATTTGAGTTAATGAGCATCTAGAGAAACAACGAGTAAAGGAGTGAATATAAAGGCATTATAAAGAGAAAGGAAAGCAAGAAAAGGAAACAAACGAACAGGGTAAATGAAAGGAAAATATATGAAAATAAAACAGAAGGGAGAGTAAGGAAAGGATAAGACATGAAACAAAAGAAAGACAGTGAAGGACTTGATAAGAAAACATTTAAATAGGAAAAACAGGAAATGAAAGGGATAAATAAAAAGACAGGAAAAGAAAGAATAGGATAGGAAATGAAAGGAAATGAAGGGGGAAAGGGAATGCAAATGGGTAAAGTGAGGAGAGAACCACATGAGCTAATCAAAATCAATTGTGGTGAACAAGGTAAAGACTTCCAGCTTCTAATAAACTCAGTCAGCCGTCACGGTGACCTCAACATTTGACCTGTGTGACTTCTCCCCTCCTGAGTCACGTCAAACACTACAGTACGTCTGATCTGTCGTGTTACATGTACGTTATTATCAAAAAGCTGATTCCTGTCAGTAATGAGCACCAGATGCTGCTCCATCACACTCTCAGGTTTCAGCCTCCTCTCTTTCACTTGTCATCCCTCATTCATTTCCTGAAGCTGCTCAGACGGCGATGACAAACTGCTCTCCTGGGCACGGGGAGTTCAGCTCCACTGTTTTGTCTGTCGGACCTTGAAATCGCTCCCCAGTTGAAACAGAACACACTGGAATAACACCCTGACGCACATAATAATATTAGAGCTAATCACAATCACCTCTGCTTTTTACATCTGTCTGTGTGTGTTGGAGAGTGTTGAAGCTCAGTTTTGAGTCATTGAGTTTTTATAAATCTGCAAAAACATGGTAATTATTCACGTTTTTCTTGGGTTGTGAAATTGTTTGTCCTGTCTTGATTTAGTATGAGGAAACATATTCATGATCACACGAGAAGTCATTTTCATCAAAGATGCAAAACCTTTTCTACAAAATATATTTAACGTTTTTTCCAACAGGAAAACGATTTGTTTTGCTCTGGTTTTGTTCTTTTGACTAAGTCTTTACAAAATGTCATAACTTTATAATTTTATCCCATGAGAATTTTTTTTTAAATTGCCATAATAAGCATCTGAATCCTCGAGTCATGGCCCAACCCGTGCTCCAAGATTTAACAGTGACTTTGACCATTGACCACCAAAATGTAGTCCAATAATTCAAGAGAACATAATCAGTTCATCTTTGTGTGAACATTACTGCCACAATAAGGTTCCTGGAATCTTTCTTTCATGGGAATTGGAAGGATGGGAGGTCACACCTTGACCTCTAAAGTCTAATCAGTTCATCCACTGTTGACCAAAAGGTTTTTCTCACATCAGATTAAAACTATGAATTACGACCTCCGTTGGGTCTTTGCCAGGAACTGTTGTTGTTCCCCATTCACCATCTGTCTATCCCCTTATTAACTGTCAAATCTGAAATAAATTGTATATATTGTTCTTAGAGGGACAATGCAATTTAAAAGAGTTCCAATTCAGAGCATTAAACAAATGTGATGTATTGAGAGTTTAGAGCTGAAGCATTTTTTTTACTTTTGCCTTAAACAACACTTTGAAAAACAAGATGATGTTTAAAACCTTGGATCACAAAAGGTACAGAAGAGTGTCGTTTTTCAGCTCCACTGCAGGTCATGACATGTTACTACATACATGACGTGTTTAGACAGCATGACATTTGACCCACAGGGAGGATGCAGTGATACATTTCAGGTTATTTAAAGCCTTTACACCAACAGGGATTTGTTGAGAATTAGCTTTCTAGGGAGGCATTCTCTGTCTTTTAATTTGATAGCTGACAACTGTAGAGGGAGGGGGGGTGGTGACATGTACTATGGACATTATGTGGTATTATGTCTTGTAAATACCAAAGGGATACATAAACGGTTCTTAAAGTGTTTTCATGACATCATTCGGAGGCGTGTGGCGCAGTGGGTAGGGCGTTGGTGTTCGGATCAGGGGAGCACAGGTTCAAACCCCACTGCAGTCAGCATGTCGTTGTGTCCCTGGGCAAGACACTTCACCCCAAATTGCTCCTGTGGGGATTGCCCACAGTATTGAGTATGTAAGTCGCTTTGGATAAAAGCGTCTAACAAGTGACATGTAATGTAATCATTAATTGAGAGATTTTATGTCCTTTTTTATATACTGTGTGTACATATAAAGTCATGAAACAAAAGTTTGAGATTGGGGAACATTTGAGAGAGAAAAAAGTTTGAATTTGTGGATTTAAAATAAACGTTTCTTACTTTTTTGTTCACGTTACGAGAAGTTCAACTTTGACCTGTTCATTGTCTCACTATAGCAGCACAAACACACACTTTGATGAACTTTAATTCTCCTCTATTCCTCCATCTCATAGGCAGCTCTTTCAGAGGTGATGACATCACACACAACACACTTGCACACACAAATACACAGACCAGCAAAAACTAGTAGTAGTCCATTAACACGGAATGCCACAAGTGTGTGTTTCAGGATGATGAATGAGGGAGGAGGGGGACATGTCATCGTTTCTCTGTTTACAGAAGAACCAACTCAAGTTCATCCATCCATCTCCATCTCTCCAAACATTCATAATCTATTATTCCAAACACAAGGACCATGGAGAGCTTTGTTAGTGTCATAATATTACAAAACTGTGACTTACAAACTGCTATTTCCAGCATTATTCAACAAAAAGAGAAGGCACTTTCTATTCAGTCTGCAATTTAAATGATAGAATTTGACATTTGAATTTGATTTCTCTTCTCAGATCGCTTTTGTTCAATGAGTAGAAAGTAGGTATCCAAAAAGTTCTGTCAGCATGTATCTAACAACTCTAAACGAAAAGAAAGCAGTCGGGAGAGACTTGTGTGAGCACTCGGTTATAGAAAACTGTCCATTTTAAGAAAGTTGATTATTCTTCAAACAGAAACAATACTGTGGATCTAAGCTTGTATGTATTTGTATGAAGGAGATCTAAGAGGACAGGAAGCAGAAAGCGATGCCTCTGGGCTAAAGTCATTGAAAGAAAACTCCAGAAGCATTCCTCTGATTCCAGGGTTAAAGTTTTACCAGTTCAGGGAGCACCTGAGGTTCAGAGGCCATCCTTTGAACCGCAGACGTTTCTAACTGGAAACACACGACTGGCAGGCAGAGAAATCAGGTGAACTTCAGAGCTGCCTGACAACCTTCATCAAGAAGACATGGCAGCTTTTAACAGCCATTATATCATGTTTTATATTTGAGCCACAAGATGGGAAACCTGGTGTTTCAGCAGGTATCAAAAGCTGAATTGAAAAAATATACGTCCAACTTGCTTTATACAGGCTTTTGATTGGAAAGGTCCACCTTACTTACATTTACACTTGCATGATTGTCCCCAAACATTTTCTTTATCTAATCGTTCAAGTGCCACACGTTTACACTTGGTTTAACAGTCCTTCTTGCAAGCAGGAATGAACTTCAGTCTGATAGCCACCTACAGTAAAACCGGCTAAAACAAGAATGATATGTGACATTGGATGGTGAGCTCTTTTGGGGTGCATTTTGCTTGTTTGGTCCAAAGAAATGAGAAAAAACATATTTAATTTATTTTTCGCTATCATTTTTGAGGTGTTATATAGATAAACTCAACATTTCTGTGTAAGATTGTATTAGAAATTAAGTTTCTGGCAAAAATGTAAAGAGATTCCGAAATAAATAATCATAAGCATTAGAGCTGAATAAATGAAGTCGAGTTATCGATTAGTCGAACAAAAGTCATTTTTAATGCAAAAACCGCAAACCAGAACTACTACTAATCTCTCACTATCAGCGGTCTGTCGCCAGGTCTCAGTGGGAGTCAGTCTGTTGCCTGGCCTAACACACACACACACACACACACACACACACACACACACACACACACACACACACACACACACACACACACACACACACACACACACACACACACACACACACACACACACACACACACACACACACACACACACACCTTTAACAAAAGGTTTTGCTGACCCCCTTTTTCTCCAACACACACACAGCCCTACTCAGGATTTATGGATTAGTGGCAGCCTCCCTGAATTGCCTGTCAATCCCACCGGTCACACTGTTGTTACCGGGGCAACCTGCAGGCTGCATCAGGTTAAACTAAGGGGAGAGAAACTGATGGAAATATATATAAATATTCTTCATTAAAGTTGTGACTCACACAGCCCCGTCTTCACATCAAAGACGTCTCTTAAACCACTTTGTCTAATATAAACAGGCAGAGGTGGTACTAAAAGCGCACTCAGAAAGCCAACAAAAGACACAAGTATTACTTCATGTGACCTCAAAAGGACAGAGCAGAACAAATGTCCTTAAAAACTGTGAAGAGGTGAATATATGCAGAGGGCTGGTTGGTAAGCCTGAGGTGGAGTGACTTAGAATTGACTGTCCGTTGTGTATTGTTCACTGTATTACTTAATTTGTATTACTGAAGTTTACGGGGTAACTGATCATACACATACATGGTCAATGTCATAAGAAGTTGTGAGGTTTCCTGTTTAAAAAAAATTCTGAATTCCTCATTTCTAAAGGTTTTATTGCTGATCTCTTCACTTTTAATGTATCTAGCAATAAAGAAAAATGTAAAAAAGGGAAGACAAGTCATTCAATCTGCTGATTATTTCTTAATGAAGTTGTATTAAGCTCAAATACCTGCACTCTCAAATAAAAACATTTAACTTTGAAAACAAAGTATCCTTTTATCTTTCTGATCTGTTATAAAGGAACTCTGAACACCTGATATACTTGGCCTAGTATCACATCATACAACCTGACACAGCTTTTCTACTATAAGTGACTTTGTGTAGTTTCTATGATCAAAGCAATGTCAACATTTTAATTAGAAATATACATTTAGAAGGTACTGTTTGAATGCATTCATATATGTCTGAGAAATGCAGGCGTGTGTGTGTGTGTGTGTGTGTGTGTGTGTGTGTGTGTGTGTGTGTGTGTGTCTGGCTCCTGGCTTGTTTAATAATTGTACAAATTCCTCGCTGGCACCACATTCCCGGTGTGTCAGGTAACCATGGAGATACAAAGGAGACACACAATAAAGGGACAGAGGAAAGGATGGAGTGATGAGAGAGGGAGGGAAGGAAGGAGGGAGGGAAGGAGGGAGGAGACGCTGTAACATGTACAGACCCTGCAGAGAGAAAAAGTGATAAGAGCGGACACACTATGCTTTCATGTCACCTTCTGTCCTGTTTCACAACCTTATATGGAACAAATAGAAAATGAATAATAAAAGTATTATTTGTATTTGAAAAGCTGAAACAAGCAAAGATGTTATATTTTAAGTTAATGTTACAATAGGATCACCTGATGCCTTTTCAGTCAGTCAACATAGAGTATTACTGGACTATTAATTTGAGTACAAATGTTGGTACAAATTTACACAAAATGGACGTTAAATGTGCTGGAATCATCCGCACTGAGCTTTTAAAGTTTACCTCGTTAAAGGAAAGGGTCTCTAATCAGAGCTAACACGCTGCTACAGTCTATCGACTTGATCTGACATCACACAGCACCAACAGATGTTCTGCTGTGTGTGTGTGTGTGTGTGTGTGTGTGTGTGTGTGTGTGTGTGTGTGTGTGTGTGTGAGACATTGCTCTGCAGTAAGCCAGGCGGATGGGCAGATTATTCCGGCGTCTTGTGGGCGTCAGAAGAGAGATCCAGTGTGTGAGCTTGATAAGAGACAGGACGGAGAAAGCTTTGGCAGAGCAGTAAAGGAGGAGCTGAGCTGCAGCTGCATCTGTCAGTGTGTGGAGAGGATTTAAAGGATCATTCTGTAGTCATAAGTGTTTCTGCTCGTTTCCTGCACTGAGATGATTTTTTATAAAGCATGGCGATACACACATTCCCCACCGGTCACATTTTTGATGATCTATTTGGAATCTAGGAAAGGTTGCATGTCTGCTGAAAGGATTAGCTGATTCATTGATTCATATTCAATAGAATGTCTAGCTTAAATGTGAGAAACAGCAGCTTTCTTCTATGTTATATTCATCTACATTATGTATTTAAAGGGAGGGAATGCTCATGACACGCATTTTTAAATAATTATCATACGATAAAACAGACCAGTCTCTGCCAGTCTTTATTTATTTTTTTTAATCTGATGTCGTTATCAGTGATTTTAAGCTGATTAATTACCGAAATAACATCAACCCTGTGGGCGGCGCCATTTTGACGAGTCACATGACTTATTTTACTGGACGTGACGTGAACTATGCGTTTGGACAAAATGACTCTAGTTACTCTCCATTGTTCTCACAATTCCATTGAAATATGCCTCATTGTATTTTGTTGCAAATAGGATATATTTTTTATCGTAATGAACAGGTGTTCCTATCACAAATTATATTTCAAGATAAGCTAAGTTTCATTTTGACTTTTTAACAGCCAGTCTCAGTTCTGTCAAAATACTCACAGCTAGCTGAGTGCTTCTAGGGCATTTTGATTGTTTTCACCTGTTCATTGAGAAAAATGTCCACTTCATGTATATATTTATTCAGATTTTTTTGGCTGTATATATCTCTTTAGTGATTTATGTTGCCTGATACACGTCCTCGTGTTTTGGTTAATACATTTAATTTCATAGTCAATGTCAACATCATGCCACCATAATAATTAATCTGTGGTAGCAATATATGTATATTATTTACACTGTGAAATATCGGTAATCTAAGGAATATGTATGAAATTATTACTTTTTAATGATGAATTAAACAAATAAGATGTTTGGCCTGAAATGAACGCTTTTCTTATTTAATATTCACGATTGATTTATCATCATCATCATCATCAGGCCTTTTCTTTTGGCATTGTATTTTTGACATGCTTGACAATCGGCACTACAATTTAAAAATATTGTGCATATGTTAATTTTAATTGTAAAGTATATAATGCTAAGAAGAAAGGGCTGTACCCGTCAAATTACCCACCTTTCATTTATTGGTTCAACCAAAGAGGTGCGTTTCACATCCTTCATGGCAACCAGTGCTGTTCTCAATACAGCTTCTTCTAACACCACAGTGCCGAATTCCCTGTGTAAACATATGCAATCCAAGTCGTCGGTGACCAGTTTATTTCAAGCTCTTCAAGCTCATGACAACATATGTTCATCAGAGGATTGTCCATGGCTACACACCGACTGCAAGTACACCATTCATGTACAGGTCTCCCTACTCGCCCCCCGAAATCAATTGCACGAGTAAAGGGATCGTCTCCAGCAAGATCACCGTGCTGTTCATCCTCATCATCACTGGATTCCTGACGGTTCTGGCCACTTGGCTCGAACCTATATGGCTGAATTCCCCCATCCAATCTCTCCACATTGCTCAAAACTTCTTCCTCGGCTGACGAGTCCGAACTCAAATACTCCGCCATGTTTTCGTCGAACAAGCTGTTCGTGTGTTTACAAAGTGAACGCATAGATGACGTCACGACCTAGTTTTTTGGATCATGTGACTACTGAAAATGGCCAAAATGGCAGCTGCCTGACGGAATATACAGGTTTTGATAAAAAAGAGCTATAAAATCATTATTTACCGGGGAATATCGCTGATTTTTTCAGGGTATGGTTTAAACATAATTTTTCACTAAATACTGAAGTTTTTATTAATTATCTAATGAGTGGACCCTTCCTTTAAGGGTTTTGGGCAGCTAGTTGGAAAAAACCATCAAATTGAAGATGAAGTGCAATGTAACATCTAAATGTCTTCATAAAGTCCTTCCATTCATTCAGTTTCCACGGACTCTTCTTGCTATCTGTCAGTCAATCTGTCTCCCTCTTTGCAGACGGATCCCGCGGTGCCAGACTAAGGAGCAGCTGCTCTAATCACACACACACACACACATATAAACATGCACGGAAACACACGCACACACAATCCTCTGCAGAGAAAATAAGTAAAAAGTTGATTCCCTTCTTGCATCAATGTATCTCTCTAGAGAGATTGCAACTGTTCTGTACGCGTGTGTGTGTGTGTGTGTGTGTGTGTGCATGTGCGTGTGCGTGTGCGTGTGTGTACGTGTGTGTGTGTGTGTTAGGCTTGCACAGATCACCGAGATTTGAAGGTCATTCCTCACATTCCAAGTCAATCTCAGTGTCTCCCTTGTACCTCCTTTTTTTCCCAATCCTCCCTGAACATGTATTCATCTAAACCTCCCTTTCTCTCTTTTCCATCTTTTTTCCATCCTCCATTTTTTTCATTCAAACACGAGTTGAGACAGAAACAGGGCAATGTCATAAGTGCCCTGTTTTGTAATGTGAACGTCAAATGTATTAGTTGGTTGATCATCATTTATACACATTTCCATTCTTGTGAAAATGAAATGATGCGTCAATGGACGTCAGGAGATTTCAGTGGCGTCCACACATTTCAAACTGTCATCGTGATTCTTGCTTTAACGGCCAAACTCGCAAAAAGTTTGTTAAAGTGTGACTCTTTTCAAATCCATGTGCAAGACAAACGAGGAAAAACCAAAACGTCCACCAACATTCAAAAACCTTTTTCTTAACATTGGAGGTATTGCATGAATTTCGTAGCTTGAGGGAGTCTACAATTGTCCCTTTATCTCCTTCTCTCTCCAGGGGTTCGGGAATGTCCGTCGACTCTTCCTTCTGAATCCCAGGACAGAATTCTTGACAGGGATTCCTCCTCTAAAATTTCAGTGAAAACATTTTCTGACAGTTTCAGGTTTCTCAGTTTAAAACGCCTCTGAAAGCGTGTCTAGTTCGATTAAAAGGGGTGAAAATGATACTGTGTCTATCAAAGCAGAAGCTGTGACTTTTCCACTGTGGGATGATATATCCTCAGACACAAGTGAGATTTATGGGATTGGTGGGAAGGAGCTCACACTGCTTGAAACGGAGTTCGTACAAAGCGTCATGCACAGTTTGGACGAATGCTCCGTAAAATATGCACAATTTTCAAACAGTTGGTTTCATGAAAGAAGAAAATAATAATCAGCTGCAATTTATTTCACAACGCTACTACTTGCAACACTCATCAGTATTTCGGTGAACCATCTGTTCTTCATTGCGGTTTGATGGACACTTTGTCAGGATACCCCACTTTCTAATTTTCCTTCTTTAACGCTCCATCAAAGCTGACATTTTATCACGTTTGCAGCCTGCTTGCCCCTCTATTACTGTATTCATCAATCTTCAGCCAGGACTTACAGTCCTGTCAGAGATAAACCCACAAATAACGTTTGAAAGGCAGTGATAGGCCTGGTCTGAAGTGGGGTTTGGTTAGCTTCAGGCTAAGGGCGGGTATATCTCAAATCTAAAGCTGTAAATGTCACATTTAGCCCAAAGCTAATTGACCTGTAAAGCCTTCCGTAAGTTACTCTACTATCAGCTACCGTGATCTTAACTGCGAGAGAAAAAGGGGACGTAAACTCAAATTCCTTAGATCAAGTTTTTAGCATTCACTGAATTTAGCTAGCTACTTGTTTCCTAAAAAGAAACAAGTTGTCACCTGGAACTACACATCGTCTACACGCCTGCAAATTAAGGTAGAGAAACCCCGTCTGAAACTTTTACAGAACTGTACCTAATAACAGCTTGCATGTTCCCAATAACCACCTCCATTCCCAACTACATGGTTCTACAGGTGGCATTTTGCAGCCCAAAGGCAAAAGATGTACAGAGAAAATCTGCACCTTCACACCTTTAAACAGCCATACATTCATCAGCCGGTCCATACACGCTCAGATGGTGATCTCAGTGTTTTCTAAAACTCTTCAGAAAGGTTAAGATTACACACACTCTGTCTTGTCTTTCCATTTTCATGCTGGTTTGCACAGCGTTAAAGCTTTGCACATACCCCATGTATACCATCTCGGACATGTCAGGGCAAGAAAAGCAAAGCTGGTTTAAGACTTGGTGATATATTGCGTTTCAGGGATGTCACTTACTCGGAAATACTGACTTCCCCACTGGAAAAATGTAACGGCATGACCCATCAAGATGGAATTTGTTGTCGGAAAGCAGAGTGGTATTTTGACTAAAATCCGGCAGTTTGTTTTTAAGCCTTAAATTATGTTTAAGACCTCTGAAGGGTGTTCATCAAAGCAAGACAAATTGAGATAGAAGTCTATATACTAAATGTCATTTATGTTGTAACTATTAGAAAAATATCAACTTAACTCAAGTCATACTCACAAGATATTAAAATTGTAATTAGTGAAGAAATCATGTCCAAAAAAAAGGGCGGGAAAAAAAGACTTAAAACAATGTGTAGTTTTGGAACAATTCTAATTCTCTATCTTTTATATTGCTTTGTAACAGCATAGGGTTGAATGAAGCAAATCATTTCAGATTGATCAAATATCTGGATTTTCCAAACTGGAGACTAGAAGGTCCTGGGAATTTCAGATTTCCTAGCTTCATAGAGAACGCAGTTTTAGAAAGAGGGGTGAGGCTCAGAGCCAAGAGACAATGAAGACTATTGAGAAAATAAAAGTAGACACGAGGAGAATGGCGAGGAGAGATAAGAGAGATGGGCTCCTGTCGAGGAAATAGTGACATAAGGTTCTTCTCAGAGAATACTTATCAGAGCAGATTAGGATGAAGAGAAAGAGGAAGGGTGGAAAGGAATGAAAGGAAAGGAGGGTGAGAGGAAACACAGAAAGCAAGGCAGGGATAAAAAGATCACACCCGTACTGCCGCTGTCCTTTAGTTATCATTGCTAATTGTAGTTTTATGCATTATTTTGTATCTGCATTTTATTACAGTTTTGATGCCTAGGAATCAAAACATAATTAAGATTTTAGATTAATATTTTTACCTTATACTGACTTCAAGTTTTACATGTTAACTGTCCATGAATTGAAGAGGGAATAATTAGCGGAGTGAAGTGAAACAGATAGAGTTTATCCTCTGGGTTCCTCGACAGATTGATGTCTTGTTCCAAAACTCTGTCTGACAGTTCAACATCCCCCCAGGATGTGGAAACTCCTGCAAAGTGTGTGTGTATGTATGTGTGTGTGTGTGTGTGTGTGTGTGTGTGTGTGTGTGTGTGTGTGTCTTGTACTTCTATCTTTGTGGGTTGGATACCTTGAGACTAAGGACATTTTGTCCGGTCCTTGCTTCAGGGACAAATTCCTTATATGCCTAAACATTCTTTGACAGTAAAAGCTGATTGTGAAAACTTCAAATATCTGGTTGAGGGTTATGAAATGGTTTTGAATTTTAAGTTAGAATAAGGCTTTGTTTATTCTAGAAAAGATGTAGTTCAACTATGGGGATTATGGTGAACATTTTCAGACTTTCTCTTCCGGAAGATGGAGTAAATCACTGAGTTGTATTGCTTGCATCATTCACTCACATAAAAAATAAATGTTGGTTAAAGCAAAAAGTCCAAAGCAACAGATAACCCTAAGGAGACAGGATTCCCAATTTACGTTGAATTTTTTTACCAAATGATAAGATAACTAACCAAGTTCAGGGGCTTTTCAACTCCCCCACATATCTAGTCAGCTGACATCAGCAGATAGACAGGCGGAAATAAAATAAGCCTTACATTCACACGGAACAAATATCCTGAAAATGTTCTAAATGAGCACAAACTGAAAGAAAAAAGCACAGGAACTATGTAATGCAAAAAAGGAACTTAATTACAAAAATGAATGGGTGAAAAAAAAAGGTGAAGGAAGGGAGGTTTCCTCTCTTGAGACCTTGACTTTCTTCACGTTCCTCTTCCACTCCTTCATTCATGTGTTCCCCCCACCCCTCATTATAACAGACAGCTGGGGCAAATTCAATAATTAGTGAAGAAAGGGAGGAGAAGGGGAGCAGGAGGAGAGATAAGAGAGAGAAGGGGGGAGTACAGGTCGTCCTAATGATGGATTACAGATTCAGTCAAGATGATATTAATATGTCAGTGTTTCCCATACATTGATTTATTTGTGGCGGGCCGCCACAATTAAATATCGTCCGCCACAAATGGATCTCAAAATAAAATAAATAATAATATATATTTTCTTTTTTCTTTTTTGGTGGTCTAATGGATAGTGAGGTGGGCTGATGATCGGAAGGTTGCGAGTTCAAATCCCGCCTGGAACACCACTACTAGTGTGCCCTTGAGTAAGGCACTTAGCCCTCAGTTACAGGGAGAATGTCCCTGTAATTGGTCATTGTAAGTCGCTTTGGAATAAGGCGTCTGCTAAATGCCTAAATTGTAAATTATATTTTTGGAAGAATAAACCCCACAGATCCTCAACTCCGGTGTGTCTCACTCATTAACAACGCAACACAGAGCAACAAGATCGTTGTCTACAGTAGCCATGAACTCGCATGTATTTTCTTATTTGAGGGGGGGTGGATACGTGGGCCACCCGAATAGGTTAAGGGGCCTTTGGCTTTTCTTGCCGGTGGGGTGCGGTGCCCCCACAAATAGAATCGAATTCTGTGGGAAACACTGCATGTCTTATATCAAATACAGTGTTCCACAGGGTGGGTATCATCTGTCTGTCACAGCAACATAAACCAAGATATAACGAAAGAAAGTATAAACATAAATACATTGCATCAAAGGCATCTGTGTGGCCTTTTGTCTGAAATGGTGCCTCTTTTACAACTTGCCAAGTCAATTAAATTTGATTTAAGAAATCAAAAAGTAGACTTCTTCTGGAATTTTCTAACTTCTTTTCATTTTGCTGTGTTTGGGAATTTTCCAGGGGTCAACAGCAACAGAAACGTAGCGACCAGGTGCATGATCGTTAGCAACAATCCCAGAGGAAACGGATAAAGCACAGAAAATACCTCTTCTGACAAATCCTCCTCAATGCGCCTTTAAGCTTCCTAATTACATTTGTTAAAAGCAGCAACAGTTTTCTTTCAAAACATATTGGCTGTTGGACTAATTTGTAAAACAAAATCAGTCGGGGAAAGGGTTGCAAATAATTCATTTGGAATTCAAGCTGAGAGATTTTACTTGTCCTACACACTCCCCATCTGCAAAGAGGTGAAAGGTTACGGTCAGGAGCTGGTGGGGAATTAATGCAAACACAGAGGCTGTCATAATAGCAGAGATGCAGGTCTAACTTAATGCATAAAAGATGGTTGATCCCATGTGAGGGTTCCACTTAGCCAGCTTGCACAGTGCAAGGGCTTTGCATCGAAAAACTAAATGGAATGTGGCCATTATATTAATTACACCTGTGCTTTCCCTGCAGTGACCCGTCTAATTATCTGCTGTGAACAAGGTCATTACACCAGTCCAGTGCTGTGTTTTGTCCCAATTAAACTTTACGACTCTTTTATTGACTACATCAGCTATATAGATATTACCGCTCTGTCATCTGGTGCGTGCAGTACGGCCGCCATCAAGCAGACAGGCCGACAGACAGAAATGTTCTCTACAACGCCAAGTATTCCCAGTATGTGTTACAGTGTACGGCTGAATGTTAATGGGGAGTGCTGAGGCTCGCCAGCTGTTGGCTTTAATGGAACCAGTCACAGTTGGTGCGGCTCTCTGCTTGTTTCCCTGAGTAGCTAATAAACACCTCTCTCTCTGTCAGTTACTCTCTGCATCCGTCTGCTTTGATGGCCGGTGATCTGAGGGTGTTCACAGGGTCGCAGGTTCAATCCCTGCCAACAGTTGATCCACTAATTTGACCAATCCTCAGGTTGGGTGTTTTTCCTGAGAAATGTGACAATAAATGAGTGTATAGTTCTTCAACTTCTGACTTCCTTTCTATAAGAACGCACACACACTTCAATCTCTTTCAGGTCGTGACCAGATTTTCAGTGAGATGAGGTTTTAAATGTGGACGTTACCCTGTGGAGCGCGTCACCATCAGTCACACTCTCTGAACTCTGACTAAGCTTCGTTAAGACACCTTTAACGGCTAGATGCGCTGGACACACATGGGATGAAGCAATGCACACACTCAAATAAGAACATTTAAGATGGGCTGTAAAATGGTGGAAAATATAAATCAAATCATTTGAATGTTTTGTTTGTAACTCTTTTTAACTTACTGTTTATTCTTCAAATATTTTATTTAAAATCCATACTATCAAGAGACATTAAAATCATGTGTGAATTGCTAGCAACCCACACATCCACTGCCTTACCCCTGTGAGAGTGTGTCAAAATAATCGTCCCCCACAACACAAACATAGTCACACACACACACACACACACACACACACACACACACACACACACATCCGTTCCACTCCCATTCACCCTTTTATGACTTAACTATGGGAAAACACTCCCTTCTGTTTGCCATCCTTCCCTTCTTCCCATCCCTCCATCCCCCCACTCCACTCCTCTGTTTGTAAAAGGAGGAATACATTCTTGTAGCTACACAACTATAAGGTCAGATTCAATACAACAACAGCAGCGCTGCATCAAAAACGCAATCCTTCATCTTAGTAAGATCCTTGCATTGGCCAACATCTTGCTGCAAAACATTGAACCACTTTCTATCTGTCTGGACACCGTGATCAAACTACACTGTGCCTAATATGTTGGGGATTTATAACTGTATTCCCAAATCCCCATTTGGCACCACATCAAAATACATAAAACACAATCAACCAGCATATTGGCCTATTGAGTAAAACTAACAAAAGACAAATCTAGAGAAAACATCCCTGACATCTTGATCCAAAAAGTTGGATTACATTTTTGAAAATCTTTGATTTAAATATGAGCACCTGTTTCACTTATGTTCATCATTAGAAATGTAAAGAAAGATTAACTGTAACCCATTGACCTCTACTTCCTTTGTTTCCGATTGCCTTCCTCCCCCACCCCTTCATGTCATTCACCAGCAAAGCAACTCAAACAATCTGCTGGAGTTGACCTGGTTAAAACCAATATTTACTGTCACATTAACAAGGGCAAGCCTCTCTCTTTGTCTCCACTTCACCTCTCTCTCAAATGCTGTTGCTTTTATGGCCTGTTTCTTCACATTTTATCATGTTAAGATTATGTGTCTATTCTTCTGTGCAATGGAGAACACTGATAAAAAAATATATATTGGGATGGATGGACAGGATGGAGTTTCTTACTGCAGAAGTAAATACCAAGAAAGGGTGGGAGGCATTTAATAATGCAGCTAAGTTTGGATCAATGCCAAGCCAAAAGAGGCTCTGTTTCTCTTCAGGGTGTCAAATTCAAATCAGATGAGTCCTAAATGTTAAAGTGTATAAATAAGTCATTGGAGGTTTTATAGTAAACACAGTATGACAGATAAGTGCGGCCCGTCTGTCTCCAGTTTTTCTATCTCACTAAACGAGCTCATTGTGTGATAGCGGGTCGACATTAGCATCAAGCTATTCTTAGTCTGGCTTGGCAGAGCAGGAAGAAAAATGTTCAAAAGTCACTGGTGTCCTTCTGGGAGGACGAGCCTGGCACAGAAAGTGTTTTTCTGTCTGGGTTTTTATCTGTGGAGGAAGCTGCACACACTCCTAACACTCTGCAGCTGAACATCTGATGCCCAATACGGGATTTTTTTTCGGTTGATGCCGATATCATCTATGGATCCACGATGTTAACATCTTAATAGTTTGACATCTTGAAAAACGTATTTGCTTTACCTAGTTGGATAGGAATAATGAAGTGAGTTCTGTTGTCGGCTAAGTAAAGAGCTTGTTTAAAATGTGTGTGGAAACATCACTTAGCTTGTTTAGCCTAGCTTAGCACAAAGAAGCCGTCTTTTTTTACACAATTCTATGTTTTTAATGTGTCCAGTGTTGAGCACATTTAGAAATGGTTGGTTTCGTCAAGATAGGTTACTTATCTAAACAAAAGCAGCTTTCTCAGTGACTTTAAGTAGAATCTCAAAAGCCCTGCCAATTACTGAAGATCCCACTTAACTTTGCTAACTTTTAAGAACACACATATAATTCTTAAGGGTGCTGGTAAGTCGACTGCTACAGAGGCTAATAAGATAAAACTAATACAAAAATAAAAACGTTCTCAGTTGGAAGCAGATGGAGGCTAGCTATTCACCCTGTTTCCAGTCTCTGTGCTAGGCTAGGCAAAACAAAACAGGCTTCACAAAAACAGTCCAAATGTCCCCCTTTGCACTCCAAACCTCATCCCCTGTGTGAAGATCGTTGGTCTAATATGGTTTTTCCCTCTAAGAATGAGCTCGGCCAGACCTTGAAAAAGCATAACATCCTTTAAATACCAAACTTTGAATGTGTAACATCAACTTGTGTGTCTTTGTCCATGCAAAGGTCACACATGATCTTACAAAGAGAGGAAACTTCTTCAAGAAGACATTTTTCTCTCAGTGTAGGAGTTTTTTAAGACAGAATGAGCAACTAGATACACAAAACCTCATCAACAAGGGTTACAGATGTAGATGCTGTTTGTTTGCATAGCCCTCAAGGGACTGATTAACTAATCTTATCTCCTTCTTGAATTAATTTCCCATTTAAAACTAATTTCCTCTGCCTCCCTGTAAAGGATCACTTCACTGGTATCACAACCAACTGTTTCCTCCATGTTTGTTCTCCGCAGTCTCTCTGAATGGGTCAAACACCCTCACTGACACAATGGTGTGATAAAGGGCCCATTGAGAAGTATTCTGAATGCAAAGTCATTGGGAGGGTGCATCAAAAGGAGGTTGTAAGGCCGAGCAAACACTGCAAGACAATGTGACTGAGCTCAGTGTATGTTCTGGGTCCGTCCGCTTGGAGGAGAGAGCCAGCATGTCTGAGCCACATTGCTCCCCTATATCCCTATTATATCATGAAGGTCGAGTGCAAAATATATAGGAAAATATTGAAAAAGCAATGAGATTTAATCCCTAATGCCCCATTTATAGACTTCAGAGACTCATACTAGTAGGACCAGGCTGTATCTGACAAACTCGAACACTTTTATGGTTTTAAAATAATATTTTATGGTGGAGAAAGCACAATAATTTCCCTAAACTGAATATATTGTCTTCAAATGTCTTGATTTGTCTGACCAACAGTCCAAAACCCAAAAATATTCAATTGAGGATGATAAAAAAAAAGGTTTTTTTAAACTGGTCGTCATAATTGTTGACTTTTTATTGACTAACGAACTCAATTATTCAAATTATGCAATCTTTATCATGTAAATATTAAGTTTCTTTGTGTTGATATAGGACAAATGAAAAGTAATGAGACAATTGTCTAGGATACATTTATCTTTCCTGTTTCATTTTCCCAGCTTTCCTGGTGTTTGTCTGTCTAGAAGCAACATCTTTTCAAACTGAGGCACTTGTACTGATTTTCAAACATTGAAGTTCTAGCCTGTTTTCATTGAGTAATGCCTATGTTCTACCTCCTATTACTGTAGTTCACTTTCCCCAAAAGTCCATCCATCTCCATCCATCTCAGTGTGCTTATCAGTCTTTTCAATCTTTGCCCTCCAGTAGCAGGACAGGAGGAAACTCCAGCTGTCCGTCACAGTGATACAACTGAGTTAAGATGGAGGAAAGGGGGTTGACAGACAATATAGGAGGAGATGGATGGGCAGCAAAAGAGAGGGAAGAAATGATGGGTGGATGGAAAATATGAGCAGGCAGGTACGGGAGTGAGTGGAGAAAGAGATAAATGAAGAAGATAGAGAAGGAAGATTCTGCGGTGATAAAGCTTAATAGATAAGTCCTATGTTGACAAGGTGACCAGGGCAACCACCGGGCATGAGAGACAGAGAAGAATAAGGTACATTTATGGGAGAAAGGGTGTGTGTGTGTATGTACAAATTGGTTGGGGCCGGTCATTGAGTTCAAAGCAGCAGGGAGGTAAGAACTGCAGAGCCTGGTAATGACATTTGACCTGTGACAGATCAACAGGTTGGAACACACATCATGCATGACAAGAGAGGGACACACACACACACACACACACACACACACACACACACACACACACACACACACACACACACACACACACACACACACACTTTGACATTTCAATCGAAGATAGAGTATGAATGGCTTCTTATTCTGTCTTCCACAGCTGGGGTCCTTCTTCACTTCCTTCTCCCCTTCCTGTCCTCCTCCTCCTCTTCTTTCTCCTACACTTACTCTCATTTACTCGCTTCCTCCTCAAAAAACGTGTTGATATATCTAGTCTCCTTTTTTCTCTTTTTTTTTCAACCAACTTTTTTTCATGCTTTTTTTTGTTCATTCTGTTGAAAGTAAATGTTCCCTGTCTTGGGTAAATAAGGCTCTTCTTGTCCATCCTATTGTTTCTAGTAAAATCACATTTTCAGGCAGGGAAAGTTTTTCTATCAAGCAAAGGTGAAGATATTAAGTTAAAATAATGTATAAAAGGAAAATATGTCAACATAACACTATTTTTCCTAGGTACAAGTACAACTAAAACAATGTTTAACTCCACAAGAAGGTCAAAGACCAAAACAAGTGCATAGATATTGATTTATATTGCTGCAAATACAAGTGCTAAGACACTGTACAGCAGGCTATTCAATTAGTTTGGAATGGGGGCCGGTTAATGAAAATGATCCAAAACAAGGGGCCGGGAAAAAGATGGCTTGAAATATGAGCAATCATATTAAGAGCTTCAGATACAGTAAATACTACAACAGCATAGTGGAGTGCATATATTGTGTTTAATTAAATCAAACAACATAGCCCCAAGGCCTTTATAGATCTAAATGGCAAGTTCAGAACTCAGTAGGCCTACATGTGAAGCTAATTTAACCATCTACATCATTTCATTTCATTTCATTTAGGTGAAATGATCTAATCATTCACGCAGAGATGCAATAAATGACAGGAGTTGTCACTACAGTAGCTAGTAGGTGGGTTCGAAACCCAAGCCCGCCGAAGTTTTCAGGCAATGTCTTCCCCTCTATCTCTCAATTTAACACCCTCTCTGGAATAAAGGCAAAAATTTGGCCCGTGGGCCGCCAATTGAATAGCCCTGCTGTACAGTCTTATCCATAATGTGTTAAGCATCAGAAGTATATTCATCTTGCTTGTGATAATAATTAGCCAACCTTACAGGATACTATGATGTTGCATTTATCTAAATGTGTCAATATACCAAACTGAGGCTCACAGTAAGGGTGTGGTGACCTTCCAACATCAACACGCTGATATCAGCTACAACAACATACAGAAGCAGACGGCTAAAAATGACCTCTGAAATATCAGCCAACTATTTTGGACTACCACCCATCCTCCCATCCTCCATCCATCATCCCTCCTTTATGCTGGTTTAGCAGTGGCATCAACTTTATCCCGCTTGCCTCTTTCTCTCTTTTCACTCAAAGCTGAATCACTCCTATTAAGGTCAGATTTTCTCTCTTTCTCTCTCTGCACCTCTTTCTCCCCCTCTCTGCTCATTTTCCTGCCCAGTACACATAATGAATGACTGAAAAATGTGTCAGCGTTTGTGTGAGAGGACAGCAGTTTCAGAGGCAACGTTTAACCCTGAGCGAGAGGGACTGACGGGAAAACATGGTGACAGAAATAAAAGTCATTTACGGAGGACATAGGATGAATGACTCCAACTGTTGACCCCTCAAAATTACAACCAAGGAGCTAAAGAGGACAAAAGGATTTATGTCAAGAAATACATAGAGGGCCAGTATTCAAAGATCTGACTAAAATGTGTGGGTGAATGAGTCATCAAAGAAAGTTAAGCAACAGAACAAAACAGAAAATCGCACAGAAATAAATCAATTTCTTGAAGATTTAATGATGATAGTGACAATTAAATCCTCTATAAGGCTCTCAATGTAGCACATTACCAGTAGGGGAAATAGCTAAATGACAGGAGGGGGAAATGATTGCTAAACACTTAGGAAAGAAAGGGTAAGCAATGGTTTGACGGATCAACCGAGGTGCCGAAAGTTGCATAAAGAACAAACACCAATGTGTTAATTTACTGTAACTTTGTGATTGTAGCCTTTGCAGACCATTTACATGCACACAAACATATCACACACTACAGAAAAGGGAAAACCCCAAAAAGCATTAAAGGGCCTCTTTAATTCCTAAATGCATCTACAGTAACCGCTTTTATTTTGGACATATTTCAATTGTGATTTATCTGACTGACTCCAAACAGGGAGTAACTGACAAAGAAGAATTTACTAAGGAGAAAATGTGACAGAGGAATGATAGAGAAATGTTTGATGTCCATCATATCCATCTTTATCCCCTTTTTTTATTTCCATCATTACTGTGTCCGTCATCCCCTCGACAGAAGAGTCTTTGTGGCTGAACGGAGTCAGAGAGATGAACTGAGAGATTACGATGCGAGGGAAAAAAAATTGGGAGAGACATTACGGCGAATAACAGATAATATCTTGAAAATTCTCACAAGCTTTGAAAGAGCTGTGTGCTTGACTGGATGTTGTAAAACAGGCCACACACACACACACACACTCACACACAGCGTCACACCTGAAGTGTGCGTAAAACAACAAATGAAACAAAAACAATGGAGTGGTCTGTACGGAGCCAAACCACAGACACCACAGTGGTTCCCATGCTCCTCACTCGTTAATAGCAGAATTGGCAGAGGACAAACTGATTATAATCGGCAAGCCACACACACACATGCATGCAAATACACAACACACACACAGAAGTGACATCAGTCTACTCACTAACAGGCCGGCGGGAAGGATTTTTAATGATGTAATCCATGAAAACCTTCTGAATGGAGAATCTGCTTCTTATCAGATGGCAACATCCATCTTCTAATACTCAGAAGGCATCTGTGTTAGGGGTTATCTCCTAGTTTATTATATGTTCTGTATTATACAGATACCAGACTTATTACAATCCTATGTTAGGACTTTTATTTATCTTTGAATTGCCCAAGCTCAACAAGGATTGTGATCTTAGTTGCGTCTTTGAAGATGACTTCCGTTTGTCTTTGGCATTAAGGAAATGTGAAGTTATTTCTGGTCTTTTTATCTCTCACCGAGTGATAAACGATGTGCATCGCCTCAAATCCTTTGTTTAGTTGCACTTTAAAACCACCCTGCATTTTGGAGCCGGCTGGAACATTAAAAGGTAGCTCTGACGTTCAAACCACATCAAAAGCAGGAAGCAGTCAATCGGGAGCAGTTGGCACCGCGCTCGCTCTTACGCACGGCGAACAAAGGAGCTACCTCAACACCGCATCCGAGTGTGTGGGTTTGTTTTAGTGTGTGTTTCTGTCCTTCTTTGTCCTGTAAGGAGACCTGCCAACAAACCAGGAAGTTAAGGGCATTTGACGGTGAAACACATTTCAATCTCATTGGAAGAAATTGCATCCTTCTTTAATCTACTCTTTTTAGGTTCTGTACTGTTCGGGGACTAAATGAGCAAATCTGGAATCTTTCACTATTTTCTAACATTTGATGTTATGTTATGACCTATGTTTAGGCATATTTTCTTTCCTAAGGAGGACAAACATGCATAGAAAAGTTGATTTAATAATGAAACGGCTCTGTCTGCGTTATCGTTGTGGTGCACTCCATTTTTCCATATTCGGTGACCCTTTAGATATCTTCTGCAATAAACTAACAACAAGTCAAATCCCTTGAATTACAGAAAGTCTAATACGGCGCCTTGCAAGACTTTGACAAGTGTGATTTACTCAAGGTGGGAGGATTATGGAAAATAGAAGACCTCACCTGGAGAAAATGCACACACACAGACACACACACACACACACACACACACACACTGAAGCCCATATT